>DWTW01002493.1:0-10959 GCA_018246275.1 Papilio slateri
ACGGTGCAAAAGTTGCCCAGCTTTAATTTACGGCAGCTAGTCTCCGAGGCGCTATCCCAAATAGATAGCGCCGCGCCGACCCTGCCGTCAATTTTGCTGCCGTCGGTATAAATTCTGACATCGACGGCAGCTCGCTGGGCAACTTCGTCACCGTCCGTCAGGCAGTTGAACTGCAGCCCTACCAGGTGCGCGGGATGCTGGGTCCTCACAAACTTCGTCGGCCTCTCCAACTCCAGATCCCTCAGCACTCGCTGGGAATGACCCTTCTTTACTTCGTAAAGAAGCGCCGCTTCTTGGACCCTAAGGTCTAGAGGAAGCAACCCAGCGAGTGCTAGGGCAGCGTTTAGAGAGACCGTCCGATAGGCCCGTACTATTTTTTGAGCAAACCCGCGTTGCACCCGGTCCAACAATACCCTAGTGGTCTTCTTCCGTGCCGCCGGCGCCCACGCACTGGCCGCGTATAGGATGACGGGCTCCACCACCGATACGTATATAGTCCTGATGATCTCGGGGTTCAGCCCCCACGAAATTTTTGCGGCTGTTGACAGTTGACGATAAATGCTAAGCGCTTTGTTGCAGACTTGCTTAATGTGAGCGTTAAATGTAAGCTTATCGTCAACTGTCAACCCAAGGATCTTTATTTGGTTCGTTAGCTCAATGCGTCTCCCGCCCATGCTCAGACGTGGGGAGTCGTACTTTAATTTCTTTGTAAGTACCATGGCCTTTGTTTTGGCCGGTGCGAAGTTTAACTTATTAAGGACTCCCCACCTTCGAACACGTTCGAGAGCCGCATTGGCGCCGCCCTGTACCTCCGTACCGCCGTCTCCCGAGATCATCAGGACCACATCGTCAGCAAAAGCCTGACAGTGGACGCCCGCCTCCTCTAACTCCACCAGGAGTGGATTGAGCAGCAGATTCCATAGTGTAGGTCCCCCAATGGATCCTTGCACGCACCCTTTGGTGGTTTCTCGGGTCGACTCGGCGCCCGCGTACCTGACACGCACTACCCTCTCACTAAGATAGTGGTCGAGTAGGCGCCTCAGGTTAACGGGACACCGAGTTTCGGCTAACCTGCACCTCACAGCCGGCCACCAGGCATTATCGAAGGCTCCCTCTATGTCCAATGATATCAGCACAACCAGCTTCCGTCTTGCGACTTCGGCCGTGATGTGCTGAATCATGTCATAGAGGGAGTCTTCGGTACTGCGCTGAGGCATGAAGCCGTATTGGCGCCGGCTGATCACTGGTGCAGTATAC
This sequence comes from Papilio slateri, assembly GCA_018246275.1. Classification (NCBI taxonomy): domain Eukaryota; kingdom Metazoa; phylum Arthropoda; class Insecta; order Lepidoptera; family Papilionidae; genus Papilio; species Papilio slateri. Next base: position 1,258 of record DWTW01002493.1, read on the forward strand.
CACTTGACCCGCCTCACCAGCATCTTCTCGAGGACCTTGCCCATTACGGGCAAGAGTCCTATCGGACGATATGCTTTGGGGTGCGTGTAGTCTTCCTTATGGGGTTTCCTTAACACTACCACTGCTGCTTCCTTCCATCTCCTGGGGAAACACGCCAAGGCCAGGCAGCGATTTGCGATTGCTAGGAACAGCTCCGGATTCTCGGTGATGGCCGCTAGACAAATGTCCGCTGTTAGGCCGTCTAGGCCAGGCGCTTTCTTGGCGTTGAAGCTGGTCGCGGCCCACATGAGCTCCTGCCTAGTGAAGGGGGGGTCACATGTTTCATCATGTGACCCCACATTTACTTTTTCGGCTAACTCTCTCATTTCTGTGTGGGCCGCGTCGTCTTCCTCCACCCTATCTTCGGGGAAGAAGACTTCCGCCAGCGTCCTGGCTGATTCCCCCCCGCTCAGCGCTACACCATTCCGAACAAGGGGGATATCGTCCGGCCTTGATGCGGTGCGACCTATCACCCTATAAATCCCATCCCACATGGTCTCCCGGGTCTGCCGGCCACAAAACTCCTTCCAGCTTTGCGTCTGAGCCCTCCTCACCTCCGCTAGGTACCTCTCTTTAGCTTCGACATACTGCTGCACGACCCACCCCCTTCTAACCGGCGCCGCGCAGGATATCCGCCTCTTACGCCTCAAAACTTCTATTTTGAGGCTCGAGAGCGCTTCAGACCACCAAGGCAATCCTGCTCGTCTCCTCTTTGCTATCCTGGGCATGGTCTCTCTGCACGTCTCCACCACGGTTTCCACGTATCTATCTACCTCGGTCTCTAGGTTTTCCCTATTCGTGACCTTGTCCATCTCTTCTGGTGTTATACTTTTCGCTGCCCACTTCGAGGCGAGTTTCTTACGAAACTCGCTCCAACTTACCTTCCTCGTACTGTACTCCCGGGTAGAGGTGCAGATGTCCACGCCCACGGATCTCCGGAGGTTGATGTCGAACAGGATTGCCCTGTGGTCCGAACTGGATATATCTTCTGCGAGGCGCCAGTCCACCACCCTACCAAGGAGGGGAGTCGAGCAAGCAGTAATGTCCACGCTACTGAGGTACCTTTTACCACCGCGTATGGTATCAAAGGTGGGCTCAGACCCCTGGTTCAGGAGATGTAGGCCCAGCTCGTCGAGTTTCTCCGCCACTTCCTGTCCCCTCGCGTCCGTTTTCTGGCTGCCCCAGTCCGTGCACCACGCATTCAGGTCTCCGCCCACCACCACGCTGGCAGTTCCCAACCTGTCCACGACAGAGCCGATCCAGTCCAGGGATGGTTTGATGGGCTTATTCGGTTCCAGGTACACCGACACCACGCCTATCTCCCACGCCGCGGTCCTCACTCTCGCAACTGCTACATTGCAAGTCGTGAGGTCCGGGCATTGGGTGATATTCATGGTGTCGTCGAACAGCACAATGGCCGCCTTGACCACCGCATCCGCGGGGCGGTTGGCGGCACATTGTACTATCCTTGCACCTGGATACTGCCTCATCTCCCCAATTCTGCCTATGTAGGGCTCCTGGACTAGCGCCAAAGAGATACCTCTCTTTGGCGCTTCGTTGATAAGCTCTGCCGTGCACAGCTCGGACCGTTGCAAGTTCGCCTGCACAGCGTGGTACAGGCGGTTCCCGGTTGGGGGAGCGTAGGAGGCACCCGGCGCGCCCTTAGCAATAGGACACACTGGACCTCGCGAGTGCCTCCCACCTCCTCCTCACCGGGCAGTCGACGCTGAATGCGTTGTGATCCCTCCTGTCGGATTTTGCCCTAAGGCAGTTCCTACAGGAGGGCGGCTCTCCGGCTAGCCAGTTGGTGCATCCTGTCCTGAGGTGTGGGCCCCCGCAGTGGCTGCACACCTCCTCCTTCTCCGTGCACAGCCTCTTCGTGTGCCCATACCCCAGGCACTTGGAGCACTGGACGAGGGGGGACTGGTCGGCCACTCTAACGCGCTGGAGGTCTATGTGGACCGACCCAACTCCCGTGAGTCGGCCCCAGACCTTCGGCGAGACCCGTAAGACCACATGGGATGTGAGCTCGTTCCTAGCCCTTTTCCTATATCGGACCTCCATCCGCAGGTCTTCCTCTTTCAGGTCTTTAAAGAGATCTTTGTTCTGCCTGTGGATGGCCTGTATAATGTCTTTGTCCTCGTTGTACTTCATGACATCCATGAGTACAACGAGGGGGTCCTTATTTCTAATGTCCTCTACCTTCAAATCACTGCCAGCACTCCGCAACCTATCCTTTATACGCGCTATTTCTCCTTCCGTGCTGCACCCTACAATTACTTTTCTGTCTTTAACCTTACGTATACTGTCGATCTTATAGCCCTCGTCTTTGGCAGAGTGAGGACGTTAGCCCACCGCCTGCCGCACCTGTGTCGCCTCGGTCACGAACGATTCGTAAATGTAGGTTAGATAAGATTAAGTATTTCTAAGGATAGATTAGGTTAGGTTTTAGTTAAATATTGTAATAAGAATACTCAATTTAAGTGAGGAGAGATGTAATGTATGGAGGTACTATAATAAATGTTTTAGGATTACCGTAGCGATGTTGTAAAATACTATTCAGTCCGGAATAAACTGTGCTACCAAAACGTTTTGTCATTTCTCGCCCAGGACTTATACACTACAGACACATTGAATATTAGAGTAATTTTTGAATACGGCGTAGAACTGACGCAACGGAAACAGCTCGCAATATCAATGCTTTGTTTGGAGAGGATTATGGATAATGAACGCACCGTACATCCACTTGTAGTTCCACTTGAAGAATGAACCCCGAGGAAGACGGCACACTTAGCGCCCACTAACAATGAATGGGTGATCCATGATTTGACTAATCTGCGGAGAGAAGAACACGTTAAAGCTTGCCATACATTGTTGATCCGGTACAGAAAAAGAGATTCTGGGGTTAATTATGACGTGTGATGAAAAGTGGATTCTTTACTAGAATCGGTTGGTATATAATATAATGCAATAACGCCCAAAATCGAAGCTAACCCATATAAAAGTGATGGTAACTGTTTGGTGTTCACTTCATGTAATTCACTATAGCTTCCTCAGATCCGCTCAAGCAATACATGAGATGTCTATAGTACTGAACTTCAAAACAATGAATGCGAAACTCACAACGAGACAGCCCCGACTCGTCAACGGATCTTCACCACTATTGCTCCATGATAACAGAAGACCTCACACTGTTCAAGAAACCGTTCTAACAATACAGGACTTGCAGTTAATAAACCTCCGTACTCGCCGGATCTTACTCCAAGCGACTACCATTTTTACCATTATACCATTTGGACAATTTTTTACATGGTAAAAATGTTACTTCCCAGGAAGCAATACTAAATGCCATCACCAGAGTTTTACCGCAAAAACCTTCCCGTTACGAATAATGTATAATAGAAGTTAAATAAATATGTTTTACCTCAGAACAACAAGTTATTTGAATTTTTCAGTACACAACGGCAATTACATACTTTAACCTCTAATATATCATTTTGTAATAACTACCGTCCAGGTTTATGCTATTTTTATCTCCTTTATTTATAAATGAAATTGACTTCCTCATGTATAATTTTTCATTTAATTAACTGGTACTAATCTGGTCAAATGCTATACCAACGTTCGAAGACCGAAGATGTTTAGCGTTTAAATTTTTAATGTATTTTTGTCGGAATCGAAGAGGATATTGCGGTAGAATGAGAAGTATTATGATATAATGATAATAATAGAAGGCCTATTCTGCTGTAGAGGCTTTATTTGTCTGTTTAATGTATGAGGGGTTATAGAGCGCTTCAAGTAAGAAAGAAATTAAAGCAAGTTAGAGCAAGTTTTGCCCCCGGCGAGTTTCGCTGTTTTGCGGACATCCAAAAGATTCGGTCACTTGGTTTACGAGGATAAGAACTGCAAAGATACATTTAAAGTTAAATCTAGAAGCGATGATAAGTAGCTTAGCTTAGATAGGTAACGGATTCGAATCCCAACAAACTTGAATTAAAAGCATTACGTTTTGCTAATTCTTTGTAATATAGGTGCATACGAATTCACTAGCTAAGCGTTGTGGCCAGGCTATTCTGCTTCTATCGTATTAGTACAATTAATATTCTATGATTCTAAGATTGCCTAAGTGTGGTTTTCGGGCAAGCTTCCCGACGGGTTCATTGTTATAAACCAAATGTTTTATTTAAAGGTAGATGTAATATTTAAGGAGATGCATGACCGTCTTTTATTCATCTTGTTGAGGTAAATTTCGGAAGAATGATGTGATCGTCTAAGCGATTTATCTATTACCAAGTGGCACCGGTTACCGATAAATATTCGCAGCAGAGCAGTTTAAGATGAGAGCTTACCTTTTGTTAAGTAAAGTTTTAAGGAAGAAGTCTGTGACTTAAACTACGCACAGGAAATATTTGTTTTTTTGTTTGTATAGGGTAAACTCTGGAAGTTAGGATCCAATTTTAATAATTCTTTCAATATTCGAAAGGTAGAACAAACATAGGTAGGTGATAATTTTTGTTAAAACTTGCAACACTGTAATTCAGGAACGGCTATATAATTTATACACAGAAATTATTTTAACCTGTATTTTTAATCGTGTTATGTAATGTGTGTATTTTAAATGTGTTTCATTTCCCTTACAATGCTGGCTTACAAAAGAGGACTAGAAAAGTTTTCAAGTTTCACAAAAACAACTTTAAGAAATTCGTTAACATAGAATGTTACATCAAAACAAAGTGGCAAAGAAAAAAAATATCCAAAAACATGCTCAGTTGCGACGCTCTGTGTACCCGAGACGATGCGAAACTTTTATCCGCCGCGTACATTACAAGCCCACGTTAGATCCCTTATCGGTGAACGTGAAATACAAGATCCGCCAGCCCTTAGGTACAGCGGGCGCCGGATCGAGGCATAAATTATAGCTTTTATTGCTCGCCCGCACTGGAGCGGCCGCGCCGAGGCAATAAACACGTGAAATGCATGACCAATCAAAATACCAAAGTCTGGTCACGCACACAGGCATAGCGGGTAGCGTGCGTACTACGCACGTGTACAGACGCGCCGGTTGTTGACGTGTGCGTGAGAAATGCATTAAGGTACGCCTGTGTGCGGCACCACTCGCGCGCACACACGCGCGCGCCGCTGAGATGGAACGCATCCGAGGGATAACGGAGGGCTTACGTTTATTACGGTGGTCATAGTGTGGACCGACTTAAAACTTTTTATAGCGTCCTTGATTTAATTTGTTGAAATATATATTTTTAATAGTCTATTAATGTATGCCTTTGATTTACTCGTATACAAATGAAGTTGTCGCACTGTTATCAGCTATGACAAACTTATTTGTTAAATAAAAATTTAAACCTTAAGATATATTACTTTATTTAGTTTATTTTATTACATGACATACATATAGTCTTATATCATTTAATTGAAATTTACATTTTTTTTAAACACGGTTCATAACAATTGATTAGAAATTAGATATCAATCTATAGAATCTTTATAACCCGTAATTAGGTATTAGATAGAACATAACAAGTGTTAATCTCTAGTTGTAAGTAAAACACACGAGGAACTTAAACTAACTTACAGTTTACGTCTGATTAAGCAACCACTTAGTTGAAGTGTCTACAAACAAATCGATTCTTCAATGATACTAATGACTTACGTCACAACCTCTAACCTCCAACACACTCAAGTTTTATTATATTTCCTGTGTACACAAATTCACGTACCATACTTGATAACTCTTATTCAACTGGTAGTGTACATGAAACAATTGTAAAATTGAAATATTATAATGATTGTTGCAATACATGTAGGTACGTAATACAACACGTGTAAGGATTTTCAACACAGTGCAGTTAAAGTATTATAAAGAATCAATTTAAACGCTATGAAATATGTATAATATAGGCACGATCGTCATATTTTATTCCTGTACAGATTTAGTTTTTAAACAAAATAAAAAATATTACGATACTAATGACGTGTCCATACAAGTACACCGCAGGCGTCTCGCAGCGCGAGCCCCCGCCCACATAAAAAATGACATCTAAATAAATCCATTAAGTCCGCGGCCGCGTCGCCGCTCTTCCTGTCTGTGAGCCCCTTTATTTGATTTCCTCCGCTTGTCCGTAGGCGCCTTTATTTATGTTTTGACAGCCTCGCTAGCGGCTCGAGGATTATGATTTGTGATGAGAAACATATTTAATTGTGTCGGAGATGTTTGGCTGTGTGGATGTGTGTCCTCAAGATGTTTCAAGCTGGCTCTTTGTTCGTGCGCTACAGCGTCTTTCATGGATTACGTCACGTGGTAGTCATTATTTTTGAAAGTTGATGCTATTGTTTTAATAATTATCAACCATAAGACTGATTCAGTCCAATAAGGTGACAACATGTTGAAGTTCAAACTGGTCTATTTGAGGCAAAAGGCTTTAGAGGCAAACAATATTTTTTAGAAGTATGGTACAGTGGTGCCTCACAGGGTTTCGTTTTGTTATGAACAATGCATTGTACAGAGTCTTTGCACTCATCAGCAGTTTCTGAATTGTATAAAAGCGAAATTGTTAATTATTTCGAGGCAGTCAACCTCTGTACTCGGTCCGTGTAACTAGTTGTGTGTTGAATATAAAGTTTATTACAGCCAATAAAAGGACTCACAGAGCGCTATCCTTACAATTCGATAGGCAAAATCTATTATGCCAATGAGTTAGCGCTCGTTAGTTGAAGACAAAAGACAGTTTTAACAGTCGCAGAGCTATGTTGCATGAATGTGTTGGCTTTATTCGAAAAGTACACCACAATCTTACAGAATAGGGCCGTGAAGGCTTTTTTAAACATTTACCTACGCTTCGTCTGTTGAATGAGGAGCCGGCGATAAAATCCGCTTCCCGTTTCCATCCCATCCTCTTCGTACATCGTATCAATCGACATTTAAATGTACGTTTTATTCGTCCCATCGAGCTGTTTTTCTTGAAGTGCCATTCGTCTTCGATAATTCAAATAAAAAGAAAGGTTTGTGCAAACAATGTATAAAGTAATAATCAACTAAATCTATTATAGTGGACACAATCTATATATAGTATAAGTGTCCATTTTCTTAAAATATTCATAGAAAGAAGACCAGATCGCGGCGGGGCTTGAGAGACGTCGCTCGTGTGATAGCGAGCAATCGGTCAGTGGCCCGTATTCACTGTCGCTGCATGTTTCTATATGTTGTATACTAACTAATGATTAACTCAATCATATTGTTGGGTTCATTTAGGTTTACGAAATTATTGACCTCAAGTATTAAACCAATTTGAACAACCGCAAGCAAGACGTAAAAAAAATTTGGTGGACCCTATTCCTCAAAGCTTGATATATTAAATATATATCAATATATGTTAAATAAATATATTAATAATGGTGGTCTAAGGTATAAAAAAACGAGAGATAAAACTCAAGCTAGATAATGATAATAATAGAATAATGTTAGGTGGAGTATTGTTTCATTCATCCATCGATATTTCTTAACCTACTTCAAAAAAAAAGAGGCGGTTCTCAATTCGCTTGTTTTCTCTTATGTTTGTTATCTCAGATTTTCTATATTTATAAATCGATTTTGAAAATTCTTTTTGCGATCGATAGTCTTTGTTTCCAGAATAGTTCCATTTAAATTTTATTCCAATACGATAAGTGGTTCCAGGGTTATTTAGGATCTTTGGGCTTTAATTGAAGCTATGGGTATATCGCCGACCGAATGTGAACTTCGCCACTTTATAATCTTCCATTCTAACTTTAACCTTTACGTAATAACGCAAGCAAAATATCAGGGCATAATTCGACGATTTGACTTCAACAGTTTATAAACTGTCGAGAAACGACAAAAAAAATTGCGAATGATTCGTTCGGTTCACAATTCGCTGTCAGTTTGTAATATACCTAGTGAGATTATAAGCTGACGAACACGCGATCTGTCTGTGGCAGATAGAGAAAGGCTGCAGCTCCTCTTCACAAGTGTTAGTTTTTAGAAGCATGCGTGAGGACACATGCTTGCGGTTTGGACTATTTTGGTTCACATTACGCATACATTAATCTTTTCATTATTTATTTAAAAATATCTTCCACGTTTACAACTTTGAAGAATAGATGAGTATTACTATTCTATGGGACATATTGCTCGCACAACGGGAATTTCTTTCAGAATTCTAGTGGACACCTTTTCGCTGACAATGACTGAATGAATGAGTTATTTAAAAAGGCATGGCTAATGATTCCTTTGCATCTATTGAACTAACAACACTTTGTCTAAACCAGAATAAATAGAGAAATCATACGATTGCATTGTAATACACGTGGGTAATTTTAGATCCGTGGAAATACGTAAATTGATCATTTATTAGTGGAGTTGTTTCTTACCCAACCATAGATAATCTAATCATCGTCGTAGTTTATGGTTTTCGATATGCTTGCTCGTTTCAAACAAGTTTAGTCTGTGCAACATTCGCTGTTGCTCAAAATTTGTGGCAATGAAGCTATTTTACATTCACTTTCATTGTATATTTTTTTACATTATTTTCCTTCACTATTGTCTCGCTATGACAAATAATAAATGCAAATATTTAAAATGATAAGTAACAAGATGTGATCAGTTTTTTTATGCCACGGTCTACCTCTATCTACGGTTAATTTTCAACTCTCTAATGTCTAGTCATTCTGATATTGATTTAAAATCTTTTATGAAATTAAACCGAACTGAAAGTAGCCAAAGCAAATTGTTATAAATGTAGTTAGGACCTAGTAAAGTGTAAAGTTAGGACCGCGGACGAAAAATAGTTTTGTTTTTTGATAAGTACTTAAGATATTCTATCTATGAGTGTACACAAAACAAAGACGTGTTAGTTACACCGTTTATAACTAAAGAACGGCTGCACAGATTTTTTTGTGTTTGATTCGTTGGATTTGTTTCCGCTCCGAAAAGCAGAGTAACAAATAAAACATATGAAAAAAAATCGCTATAGAAAATATCAAGAAACTGCATTTTCTCATTTTTCCTATGCGACACTATCTATTGCAATGACAGAAACTACTTACAGATAGTTTATTTTATTATACATCCACACTTACACAACAGAAAAAAGAATGCCGTATATCTCAAGGTGTTTCAACGAAGGGAATCGACCCGAGTGCAACCCATCCAGCAAATAATACAAAATTAATACATAAATTAATTCTAAGGCGGAATGACGTTTGCCGGGTCGGCTAGTTGTAGTGTAAAACTATAAATCTCAAGATGTTCCATATAAAAAGAGTTTATTTTTAAATTTAATCAAACAATGCATAACAGACGGAGACGGATTTTTACAGTACACAAAATCTTTTAAACCACTAGCGCCATCTATTACAATAAAAGGTCCTACGAACTTCGGCATGTTGATGACACGAATTAATTCTCTAAGTGAATATTTCTTTTATACCAGCTAATCCTGGATAATTGGAGGGTCGGAGCATCAAGGTCGTTGTCGACGGTGCATGCTCAGACCCCAAACCAATAAATGCTGGTGTCCCGCAGGGCTGTGTACTGTCGCCCACTCTGTTTCTTCTGCATATCAATGATATGCTGCAAATAAGCAACATCCATTGTTATGCAGACGATAGCACAGGTGATGCACTTTACAC
>DWTW01002494.1:0-10959 GCA_018246275.1 Papilio slateri
CATTGTGTAAAATTACTCTTATTTCTAATTGCGTAAAATTATTTTTTACTTTTTAGTGCATTTATGTTTTTTTTGAATTCGGTTTTGTTTTTTTGTTAAAAGTTTTATTTATTATGTTGAACAAAGTATTGCGAGTGATATACATACTTTATTATTTATAATTCTATTAATTGTTAAATGAAATAAATAACGAAAAATAAAAATGAACCAAATCTGTGCATACTATGCGACAAATTTTAACTACAAGGAGATCAGAGATGGCTGGCAACGATGTCTAGCGTGTTCATAATACCCCACTGTAGTTTAACAATGCGCACTGGTCAAGTGTTATTATAGAAACCGATGATTGAAACGGCCTAAACGTCTCACGGCAGGTCCTATAAGTTAAATAAAAAACAAATACGTTACCGACTGTCTGATCCTCCCTTTATACCAATAATTCCTTAAATACCTATAGCCACAGATGACATCACACGTAACGTTCGCCTTATAGAGAGATAGACATTTTTAAGATGTCTGTGATCAAAGGATTAGAGGATGTTTACTCCTAGAGAACGAAATAACGACCGGTCGTCTGCTTGATAGCTGTCGAGGCAAACTATCGTGGTCTAGATCGAGGAATAGAACACTTGTAGTATTCTATCCCTCCATCCTGAAAATTCAAGGTATACGAAATACAATACAAGTCGTCATATTTAAAAATTGCGCCTGGATACCAGTATTAATAAGTCCCAAATAATTTAGAAACGTGTATAATATAAATAAATGTTCGCTTTTGTTTTGCATAAATATTTCGTTACGTAGATATAGCATAAATTATTTTTACGTTTATCTATCCTATTATATTAAACATACGAGAGTACATACATAAATATGTATACCCCTCACAAACTGGACAAGGTTTTGGGAGTGCACTAGGTGTGTTAAGGGACCTATTTTGTCGCGGTCCCTGAGGGATGCCTATGTACACCAGTAGACGTCTTTTTGTCCAACTCCTCGCTGTAGAGCAAAAAGGCGTCCACAGTCCAGCGCCATTCAAGTCTTTCCTCGGCCGCGTCAGCCCGGATTGTCTTCATATTCTCCGCCACGTTTACTTTGGTCCGCCCCGTTTTCAGCCATGATTTTAGTCTACCTCTTAGTTCATGATAATAATAATGGAGCAAAAACATAGTAACGATATACATATTTTCTGGTTTCCAGATGTACGTTTACAACGGGCGAGCAGTGTCTGGAGTGGTGGCGGCGGCTGACGACAGCGCTCGCGCCGCTCACTTCCCTCCAGGACACGTTCGCGGCTGCGTACGCCGCGTGGGCCAAGGAGCAACCGCTCGCCTCCGTGCACCGCGCGCTGCTGAGGGCCTCGCACGCCCCGCAGAGGCACTGGTTCGGACCTGAAGTGAGTTAACTCTCTTCTACTATGCACTATTGTTACCCAGGTGGAAGGTAATGTCGCGAGTATATGTTTGTATGTCCGTTCTATTGTGACCTAAATACCTATAAAATTCTGTAGCCTAAAAACGGTTTTGAAGAGTGAAGTGTGATTAAATTCGTATTCTTCCTCGGTGTGTCAGGGATAATATCATGTTGAATGATAATCATACAGTCAGTCGGGTTTTTGTTTCTTTTTTTTTAATTAACTATTACTTGTACTTCGTAGTTTTTGTAATTCAATCTTTTTTTTTGTTTGGTTCTATCGTTTAAATAAATAAATTGACTAACTACTTACTACTACTCTAGACTGCGGTTCAGCCATATCCATAAATGTAACTAAGGAAACATGTTCATTAGTGAGATGTATTCTTGTTAATAACATAAGGCTTATTTAAAAGTTACCAACCTAGTCCTTACAGCAGGATTCCCCTATCGACTCGGTCACATACTTTAAAACATGTACCGTAATGGCGTTTATATAAATTATTTCTTTGATAGATCTCTTATATACATTTTAATTGGGTTATTGGGCACCGTACACGTCCTTAAAATATTACAGATACATAATATTTCGTAGACTATTAAACAAAACGGTTCGAATGAAGTGAGTTCTATTTGACTGGACAGTTGACTAATAGTTTTCGAGACTTGGATAATGACTAAGTATCTGTCTACTGCAGTTGGTAAATATTGTCGTGAAAGTTGTTTTTTATTTCAATATCTGAGTTTTTAATTGAAAAAAATATGTTTGATAGGAATAGGAAGCATTTTAATTGTTTCCTGTTTGTCGTGACCTTGGTGCTTACAATGTGTAAACCATCACGTATGAACAACTTTGATGGACGGGTAAATACATGAAGAATTTATTCGTTGATGAATTTAATTTGTGCCATTTTCTTATTACACTTTAGGGTTTTGGCTAATGTTCTGAGAACTATAGCTTTTTTGTTTATTACTCAATAAAAGTTTGCTGTAAAAACCCGCCCCGGCTTCGCGCGACTAGCAGAGCATATGCACCAACACTATTTCCGTCATACCACGTACTGGCTTATGGCTTTTTCAATAATCAACGTCGTAATATTCCTGCCAAATTACTGAAAAGCTTATGTATATATATAATCTTCGTTTTTTTTTTAAATTGCCAATCTCCTAAAGGTCTTTAACAGTCGATTGTAAGAAACGAATGCGAGCGAAGCCACAGGCAACAGCATCTACATGATCGTAAAAACCGTTTTCAAATCCGTTGCGAGTAAATTAGCGGATAAACAGACAGACATGGAAGGCAACTTTCTTATATAATATATGAAGATGTTAAATGTTCACACATAAAACTGTAATAATCGGCAATAAGTAAACGGTAGATCGACACCCTATATTAATAGTTCGCATTCTACAACTATTCCGATATCCTGCCCCCGTACAACTTGAGAAAACTTTTTTCTGGTGTTGTATTTTATAAGTGAATATGACTTTTGGTTCTTTGAAAAGAAAATCCGTCCCTAGTAAGCTAAAAGAAAAAGTCACCTTTTCACTTAAATAATCAGAAAAACTGTGCACGTTTGTTTGTAAAACAAATAAAATAAAAATAATAGTAGGCTTTAGGATTGCACCGATATCTGAGTTATCATTATAATGAGCCAAACAAGTGATTATAAATATTATTATAAAAATATAAAAACTATGAGAACATAGACAGATTGATAACGCAAACGGGAAAACTATTTAATGAACTTGCGTACCCCAGTGGTCTCGAACGATGGCAGTGGTATAGGGCCGTACAGGGAGGGCTATGGTGATACCCAATGGGGCGTCCTTTTATACCGCGCTTAATGGAAACTTTATTAATGCAATAAAGTTACTTCCATTAAGTTATAAAAAACCCGGGTTTTTTGTCACACCATCACATATTTTGTTGGCGATGCAAATAAAAAATTAGTTGTTGGATTTATAAGAAACATCTTATGTTGGTAAAATATCATTACGTTGTACTTGCAGGTTACTTTGAATTTAATATCAACACACGTATTAATAAACGGCAACCCTCTTGTCGTTGAATATATTTTAAAGAGAGTTTAATTTAGTTATTTACCAAGTGCTTTTCGGTGAAGAAAAGAAAGTGCGTATACTTTGAAATTTTAAATATGACAAAAAATACTTTAAATGTATGCCCGAAATTTTTTTGTCCCAAATGCACTAAGCTCCAGTTTCTTACGTTGGGTTTGTATTTATGTATTTACGCAGGATTGATGTTGACTTTTCTATTTCTAAATGCTATTGCAAAAACAAAGTATTATAATGTCAGTTGATTTAAAGAGCGGCGTCCATTCTGTCGCAGGTGGAAAGGCTCGGCTTCACTACGAAGGGGGCGTGGCGCGTGACGGCTGCCAACGCGGAGTACAAGCTGTGCCCGTCCTACCCGCCGCTGCTGCTCGTGCCCGCCACCATCGGCGATGAGGACCTCGACTCTGTTGCCAGGTTACAACACTTCTATATCCCTTACATGATTATGCTATCCTGGTACCAATGTCAATATGTAAAAATAGGAACATAAATCATGTGCTTAACTTATTTACTTAGTATCTTCATTGCGTTAGACAGTTTTTTTCGGTTGGTACCCCAATATAATATAATTTGTATATGTCTGCAGATTCAGAGCGATGCGTCGCATGCCGGCGGTGGTGTGGCGGCACCGCGGCAACGGCGCTGTGATCGCGAGGTCCTCGCAGCCCGAGGTGGGCTGGCTCGGCTGGCGCTCCAATGAGGACGAGCGCTTGCTGGCCGCCTACGTCACCGCGTGCAACGCCGACCGCGGCACACAGCCGCCCGCCACCAACAAGGTATGCGCGCCTGGTACTTGAATGAACGAATTGGCACAAAGATCGTTCCTTGCCGCCATCTTGACGACTTGTATGCGGTCGTTATTCCAGAACTCTTTGGTCTTATTTAAAATAATTTACCAACCGATCACATGCACCAAAAGTCTACTAAATTTAGATAACTATAATGTGTAATTTTATTGTTATTTGTTGGTCTGATAACAACACTGTTTACTGTCACATTGTGTGTTGTATGAACAGTAATTATCAACACGTGTGATGTGTGTGTTGCAGCAAGTGAAGCTGCTGATAGTGGACGCGCGGTCGTACGCGTCCGCGGTGACGAACCGCGCGCGCGGCGGCGGCTGCGAGTGCCAGCAGTACTACCCCGCCGCCGACATACAGTTCATGTGCCTGCCCAACATACACCACGTGCGCCGCAGCTTCCAGCAGCTGCGCGCACTCGTCGCCGACTCCGACGATCAGGCCAAGTAAACATACATGCTATTAAAACAATTTACATTGTTTTACATAACGGGGGCGGCCGTAACGGCAGGAAATGAGCAACACACTGGTCTCTGTACTGAGCCCACCAAAATCTCTTCAAGGCACCTAGTATCACTCCTCCTCCTCGGTTCTAATTGTTTTTCTTTTAGTTAATGGACACCAACGTAACTCCGATAACTTTAACGGTTCCAAACGTAAAGTATTAGAAACTACAGTTTTTCGATTCGCGCTATTTTCGACACCGGTTAGCGTAGTTTTACATCAGTTTGTGTGTGTTTCAGTTGGCACAGCAACCTGGAGCGCACGCTGTGGCCGCAGTACGTGGCGGGGGTGTGCCGCGCGGCGGGCGTGGTTGCGCGCGCCGTGCTGGCCGCGCGGCCCGTGCTCGTGCACTGCTCCGACGGCTGGGACCGCACGCCGCAGATCGTCGCCGCCGCGCAGCTTGCCCTCGACCCATACTACCGCACCGTGGAGGTATGTTGCCGACGAGTGAGGTACCGGAGGCCTAATTGCAGTCCTTTTCCCCTTCTCGCAATTTCCTAATAAGTATAGAATGGGCAGGGGAAGAGGATTGGACAGGGAGGAGATGAATAGGAAAAGGAAATATCCTTTCCCTGTCTATCTCTTCTTCTGCCCATTAAAGAAATCTGCAAATCATTAGCTTGTTACAAGAAGAAACGGTTACAAGTTTGACGCGCTCTCGCATAAAAATAAAATATGTTGCGTAGGGTTTCCGTGTGTTGATCGAGCGCGAGTGGTTGGACTTCGGCCACAAGTTCGCGGACCGCTGCGGCCACCAGTTCGGCGCCGAGGACCCCAACGAGCGCTCACCCATCTTCCTGCAGTGGCTCGACGTCGTGCACCAGATGATGCTGCAGTATCCCTGCAGCTTCGAGTTCAATGAGGCGTATCTGGTAAGATTAAATTATCCCAACGAACATTCGCCCATCGATCTTTTTCGCCAAGTTTCGCTCTTATCTTTGTTGGCGATGTTATTTTCAGATAAAGTTGGCGATGCACGTGCACTCGTGCATGTTCGGCACGTTCCTGTGCAACACGCGGCGTGAGCGCATCGAGTGCCGCGCGGACGGTGCCGCGCACGTGTGGCACCTGCTGCGCGCGCCCGCGTACCGCAACCACCTTTACTCGCCGCACCAGCACCAACAGGTACCTAATGGGGTGTCATCCTGACAATTAGTAAACTAGTTTAACTTTAGTAGTATTAACTAAAACTAAAAAACATGTATAAAATTAATTTGGAAAGCCTGTGGGTACACTGTGATTGTTACCAGGCGCACATGGGTGACGTGGCGATGTGTTGTGTTGCAGGTGCTGTGGGCGGACTGCAGCGTGCGCGCCATGCAGCCCTGGTGGGGCATGCTGTGCGGCGAGCGCGAGCGGGAGCGCGAGCTCGACCCGCCGCACCTCGACCCACCGCCGCAGAACGGTAAGATGAGACTCGAAGTGAACACTGTGTTTATACAGCGAGCGACGAAGATATCCTATGTTTGTTAGTCTGTTTTCATTGTTTCATGATGATTATACTTTTTGAATGCTGTACATGCATGGCGCTGTGACAACATTAGAGTCTGGACTCAGTTTTTGTTCATGTAATTTGTGTATTTATAGCATATTTGTTAAAGAGGCTTTTTACTTACAATTTGTGTTATGGAATAAAACTCTACGATCCATTCTTGTGATTTTCCAGGATTGATGACGAAAACCAGATCATGTGATAATTTATTGAGCGACGGAGAGAAACATACCACCCAGAGGCGGCGCAGCGACCCCAGTATTGCGCCAGACGTCATGTGAGTGCACATTTTTTTTACCATCTTAAATATTTTGTTTATTATACTTAACTGTCAGTCTCAAATACGTCGAAGAGTACCCCACCGCCATACAATTGGTTACCACGGCACTCTACCACTGTGTGAAATGAATTTCTAGGAAGCTGTCGTCGCTGGTGGGCCGCGACAGTCGCGCGCTCACCGACAGCTGCGTGGACGAACTGGCGCCCGCGCACGCCGGCCCCGCCCCCGCGCCGCGCGCCCCGCCGTCCCCGCAACCCTCCACCAGCCAGGTACATACATACAAACACACACAACATAGATATGTTGAAACTCGTTGTCAGTGTAGTCCGAACGGAATGAGAGATAATAAACTGGAAACTCGTTTAAAACATCATTTTGGCGTTCCAAAAGTTGTCTCAAGTTACATAAAATCTTGTGTCTGTGTCGTAAGTTATTTAAGGTCGGAGGTCACAAAAACTTTTGAGCATGAAAAAATGTTTAAAATAAAATTTGTTGCAAATTTTAGAGTCGATAGTAGATTAACATTATTGAGGCTATAGAAACCGAGACAATCACGAAACACTAATTTTGTGACCTTTGACATTAAATTAAGTTATTTAAGGTCGAAGGTCACAAAAAATCAGTTCATACGACACAAAACTAGATTTTATGGGACTTTTAAGACAACTTTTAACCGCCAAAATGGAAGAATATACGAGTTTCTAGCTTATTATCTCCCATTCTTAGGTTTTCTCTCCTTTTTTATGCCTAAGTGACTGGACTAGTGTAACATATTAGGACCCACACTGAAAGAAAAAAAAGTTACTTTAAATTGCAAAGTAATTACAATTGCTTGCTCTGCCGCTGCGAATGGTTTGTGATATTCATTTAATTTTATTTTTTCGTTTAGCTCGAAGTGGAGGGCCTGAACCCGGAGCACTTCAGCCAGACGGAGGGCAGCGCGTCTTCTTCGCTGGAGCGAGAATTAGTGCGCGCGGCGGCCGGCGCCGACTGCACCGACAGCACGGACGGCTCGCCCCCGCCCCCGCCCCCCGCGCCGCACGCACTGCACGCGCTACAGGTACCTACTATACTAAAGTACTTACGCACTTAATTACGGACGAGATAACTTGTCAGGGAGTCCAGGGCGGTGCATGTGGAGCCGAACAATGAGCAGACCGCCTGCGCTCTTCCGCAGTTTCCGTGAGATCCGAACAGTGGTGGAGCCCGCAACAACAACATCTGTTGCACGAATGGGCCGGCTCGACCGGTGAAATACCACGACCTCACAGAAGACAGGCGTGAAGTAGAAGACATAATTTTAGTCCTCTTCCCTTTCTGATTATCTCCTAATAAGGATGGGAAGGGAAAGAGGATTACACTGAGAGGGTATGAATAGGAGAAGGAAATATCGTTTTTCCTGTCCATTTAAGGTAGGCAACGCAACTACCACTAATTTGCCTATCGTAGATTTATATGGGTAGCAGTTACTTAACATCGGGTGACCCGCTCGCTCGTTCGCAACATACTTCCATGAAAAAAGGAGAGAAATTGATTATATGAGAATTGAAAGTGAAATAAGTGTCGTTACAAGTGTGTGTGTGTGTGAGAGAGAGAGAGAGAGAAGTGAGAAGTGAGATATACGTTATAGTAGGTGCAAAAGAGAGCGACGAAGCTACATTTAATACATAGCAATAAAGTAACATGGTGTCGCACACGCACTTGACTCGACCGTGATGTCCTTGTCAAGATTAGTTTATTACTAATTTACATATCTGAGTTCAATTAATAGCCAAGCTTTATTTCTATTTTTATAATTAACAGAACGGTGTCGTGGGCGATTTGTCGCAGAGCGTGTTGCGCACGCCGGACGACGAGACGCCCGACGAGCCCGCGGTGTTCGTGGCCGATACGTACTCCGACCTGCTGCCGATGCCCGAAGTGAGTATATTTTTAGTGTCGCTTGTCATTTGAAAACGATCTACGGCTACACCGGACTTGACAAGTGACATGTATGATATTGATTTAACATTCGAAACTAATAACTGTAAAATAAAACAATAATTTAAATTTCGACTACAGCAGGCGTCGAGAGAGAGCGGTCGCACTCGTAACATAAGCATAACGTGGCGGTCGATATCCGAGTCGAGCAATCAGTCGTCGACCGGGTTCGACATCGCGGGCACGCCGCCCGCCGCCCGCACGGACCGCGCCCCCGACCGCCCCGAGCTCGCCGGCGACGGCACCGACGTCGACGTCGTCAACCACAACGTGACCGCCGGCGTCGCAGCAGACCTCGCCACTGACATCACCGCTGACGTCACGGACGACGGCCCGCTCACCAACGGCGCCGTCGATGGACTCAATGATATATCGGCAAAGTTCATGCAGGTCGATTTGAATGGTGAGTGGCTTTTATAAACTTATTTTTTTAAAGAAGGGCGAACGAGCAATGATATGTAGCACTGCCTATTAAGGTACATTTACCTATAGATATCGGCATGAAATAGATCACTTGCCAGCCTTTATGTCGGAAAGAAAAGGGGTAAAAGGGAGGAAGGTGGACCAATTAATACCTTCCTTTCCCCTTTTCCATTCAGCAAGGGATTGGACCTTCATTTGTTATCAAGTAAACATAAGTATTCGTTGTTTATCTTTCGTGATAAAAATAAGATTCCCACTTTTTAGGCGGTGCGTCATCGAGCGGGGCGAGCTCCGAGAGCGAGGGCGAGGGCTCGGGGTCCGCGCGCGGCGCCGCCAGCCAGCTCACGCTGCGCCCCGCCTCGCCGCGCCGCAACTACTGCCGATGCGCGCGCGCGCCACACGGTACGTCCCCGCACCACGCGCTCCGCACGCGTACAGCACAAACAATGCTACGCAATCGTCCGATAGTTAAACAATAGTGTACGAATTGTACGTTGCTTGTCCTTGCGTTGTGGGATCGCTTTAGTTAATGAAATTTCAAGATAACGAACGTAAACCTGTACGGTGTGTGTGATTGTCTAAATTTTGTCTAACACGGGCACATTTTATTTATTTGACAATACACAATTATGGTTAAATGTTACGTACATATTCGTTTTAATTTTCGTGCTTGTTTAATACAAACCTCCATCGTACTTGATTTGTTCTGTTATCGAAAATATGTTCGGTAACTGACTTAAATCTTTGTATAGTTCAACGTAACATTTGTGTTATGTTTTGAATATTTTGTTGTGTGTAGGTTCCGAGAGCGAGTCATGCTGGTGCGGCGCGGGCGAAGCGGGCGGGGCAGCGGCGCGCGTGCGCTGCGTGTGCGGCGCGGGGGCCCGGGCCGCGCCCGAGCCTCCCGACGGCCTGCCGCCCGCCGCGGACCCGCTGCAGCACCGCCTGCACCAGATCATACTCTACCAAAAGGTACGCCACACATTGACAAACATCGCTATTGTGGAATACAATAGTTTATACTTCTTCCGTAAATGTACGTAAAAAGCTATAAATTAGAGATTAGATGATGACCAATGAGGACCTTCCTTGTGTAAATAGGGCTACTATCGTTGGTACATAGGTCATAGCTTAAAAGATACTATAATTTAGTGGCCATTTGTAAAGGCTGATGACCTATTAGATATTTTGGTATTTTTGGCAAGATTTTTTTATACTGTAAGTTTGTTAGACGTACAATGTATTTGAGATAAATAAATATTGAATTGATTACAGAAAGTTGTAGAAGAATTAAGCGGGCAACTGCGGGAGGCGCGCGAGGCTCTGCGGCGGGCGTCGCCGCTCGGCGCCCCGCCCTCCGCGCGCGCCTCGCCCTCCGCACCCTCTCCCACACAGGTATCACTTATTTTAAGTTGTAATTCAGTTTCGCACAGCTGCTTTGACGAGTGTTGATTCTTCATTATCGTTTACAAAAGAATCTTTTATAATATTGTAAGCATCCTTTTTTTGCCTACGCAGATGGTTCTGAGCGGCAACGGCAGCGCAGCGAGCAGCGCGGGGGTGAGCGCTGCGGGGAGCGGCGGCGTCGGCAGCGCGGGGGGCAGCGCCGGCGGCAGCAGCAGCGGCAGCAGCTTTCAGCCGTGTCTGTCAGATCAGCGACGGCGGCGGCACTACTGAAGAGGAGGAAGTGTGGCTCACCGCCTCACTGCCGTTTCCATTTTCGGCAATGGCAGAGTTTTCCGCTGCTGATTCTCCCGATGGTTCCGTCCACAGGCCCTTCTCCGCATCCAGCTTCATGATAATCTTGGCGGCGTGGCGAATGTCCGCCCGCACCACCGTCTTGTGCGAGCTGATGCCATTGACCGAGCGAATGCGACGCGTCAGGTCGCGATTGACAATGGGGCCCAGTTCGGTGCCACGGATCTAAAAAATTTTTAAAATTTAAGATTTAAAAAAAAAATAAACCCATCCTCTTACCTTGACCGAAT
>DWTW01002495.1:0-10959 GCA_018246275.1 Papilio slateri
CCGCAGATGCGTTGCCGGCCTTTGAGGAAGAGGTACGCTCGCTTCTTGAAGGACCCTAAGTCGTATTGGTTTGGAAAATAAAATTTATGTTTGAAAAATAATTCAACTATTGTATTTAGCAATAATTTTATTCTGCTGTCGCTTCCACTTAAATAAAATATACAATACCTATATATTGAACATATTCTCAATAAGTTTATAAGTAGTAAAATTTCTCCTTCTTAGTGGTGTGTCGACACCTAGTGTCGACAATATGTCATTTTAAAATGGATCGGTTGTACTAGCATATAGTTGCTGAAATATAAATTATCAATGAATCTTACATAACTTACCGAAATTACAACACAAGTTGTTTGTTATATATGATATTGCTTGCATAATGTCGAAATTATCATTGATTTATTACGACATACATATGAAGGAGTAAAAAGGGTCTGCGAAATTTTAACTTTCAAGTAAGCAAAAGTGCCTGATAGCAATGTACCTAATCATGTGACTGACTACTGTTTGTGCCCTACCTGGGCGAATATATAACGAACGAATGTTGCACGATAATAATAGTGGTTCTTAAAAAATTATCAACATTAAAAATAATTTAAATGCAGCAATGTCACATCTGGGAAATATAGCGTTTACTTACGATAAATTTTAAGAAACGTGCAAAAAAAACGAATTTCTTTATCTATTTCTTCCTTACGCTGAAGTCAGTATTTTTTTTATTTTGTGCCAATCACACAAAAGCGCCAAGCGTTCAATTTACACGCTTTTTTATGTTTGCCCTGACAGCAGTTCATTTTAAGTTCTCTGCACCATCAGGTGGATTCCCTCGATTGGCAATGATGTTCGATGTATTTGTATGTATTAGTACAGCAAAGAAAGGCAATAAAACCTCTCGTAACCGCTGTAATTTAATAGAACTCTTGAAGTTTGTTTTGTTGGTAAGAATCTTCAAAACAAAAACACAATTGGAAAATGCCAGCTATGATTCGAATCCTAGACCGTCATCAATATGTCTAACACGATAAGAAAAAGCCGTAAATGATTTCACCATCAGGCGGCTAACTAGCTGAGCAAAGTTAATAGAATCAGGGTTAGATTGCGGAAGTCCATTAACTTTACATATCCGTGTATTGATGTGCATACACTTTGTGATGCGACGTAGCTAACGTTTTTTTGTCTAATTACATGTGCCATAACTGAAATAACATCACATACTACGGATACTGAACCATGCTAATTTGTTTGACAATTAGACCTGAAAAACAAGTTTGGTGAAAGAAAATACTAACAAGAGAACTCGAAAATTAGGCTAACGAATAAAATTAAAAAGTGATATTATAATTCTAGAATTACCGTAAACAGAGATGGAAAACGTAAAACGCCTGAGAAAGTTTTTCATGATTTATGTGTTCATATCCGATAATCCCGACTCAGCGTTACACAAGTCTGGAATTCAAAATGAAGTTGTAAGGCTCTCAAGTGTGCCCAAAGATACGACTATCGTGTACTTTAGTTTTAAGGAGTCTTAATCACTGAGTAATCAAAATTTATCTCAGTCTCATTTATTTGGTAAATCTTTAAGGTATTTTGATGATCACTTGGAATAAATCATTGACAATAGAAATAAAATTGATATTACGTAATTATCTTTACCTCACAGTATATTAATTGGAATAACTACATGATTACACAGCGTCCGTTTCCCACTAATCTAAGACTTAATTGAGACTCGATGAGAAACGAAAATATTTTTATTTATAAACAAGCACTCACGCGTGTAACTCAGGTGGGTAGGCATAGATCACGGATTTTCATTCACGATCCTAGCACACCTCTCTATGTTCTTCCACATCGATACATGCTAGGTTACGGGTACCCAATCATTTATTGTAATTAATACCGCCCAAAGGTAGGATGAGAGAAAACGCGGCAGAAATATTTCCTAGTATATTTATTTAAGTTTTTACGATATTCTATCATTAAGTGTAAGACAGGATGCTTGCTTGACAACGTTAAAATTAATCATACACGGCCTCACAGAAATCCATTAGCTTCGCACATAGGAAGTAAAACTCAAACATGAGCGGTGTGATGAAGCTTCTTGTTTGATAACCACAAGTAAACATGGAAAGTTGAACCCGGCTTATTAAATAGCATTAATGATGTGATACCTTAGTGGTCCTCAGTGGTACCAAATGTCTAACATATTATCTGATGGCTGGTTATTTCAAGCCAGCTATGTATAAACAAAGAGGATATATAGCTTTAAAGTTTCTTTTCGATCCGGGTATTTCCTAAGACTACGACCATAACAGTGGTAAAGATAGCAGAAACAGCAGCTGTTGCGTGAATGAATCAATGCAACCGGGGAAGTACCACAACCTATCATTACCTACCATACTGGAATTACCAACCAACCAAAAATTCAATGCATAGAAAAGGAAATATATTTTTTACCTATGTATCCCCTCGTTTGTCCATTAAAGGTAGGCAACGTATCTGCAACTCATTGCTTGTTGCTTGCTTGTTGCAGATGCCTATGAGTAGCGGTTACTTAATATTGGTTGAACCGCTTGCTCGTTTGCGACTTTCTTCCATAAAAAAATGCTCGCGCGAAGTAAAGGTTTCTGCGTTATGTCTGATGAGATGCAGGCTCCATCCCCTTCCTATACTTTCACCTTTCCTCTACCATTCAAATCTTGTTTCATGTACAAAGCCTAGACATGTATCTGCAACTCTTCTAGTTGTTGCCGAGGGCTATGTGTATATACCAAGTGAACGCTTGTCCGTTTGACTTCTACATCCATTACCAAACAATAGTTTATTTTTAAAACCAGTATACAACCGACGACCTGTGGCTTTGGTTTTTCAGTTCACTATGAAAAGGATATACCTACATATATACATAGATACCCGCAAAAAAACATATCCGCTCCTGTCAGTCGGGTATAAATACATAGTAAATTGTCTTGCGGTTAGGGAGAACTATGTTTAGCAGTGGTTTTATTAGCTATAGAACATGGATAAATATATTTTATTAAATCTATCGGTACAATTATCTAACCAGTTCATGTGTAATCGTAAAAAAAATATAGAAACTGAAAGTGTGTGAAAGAAGTCGTGCGAAAGTCGAGCACATTGTGTGCAGATGAGTGATGTTAGTTAACAGCTATACTAGATTACAAGCTTAATTAATGCGGCCTGGTACAGCGTCGGTCTGTCTGTACATGTGTTAAATTTAAATAATTAACTACAGCGGGAGTTGAGCGTAACTGCTTAATGGATCACGTTACGAATCATGACGTTTTGTTCTAACCACTTCCGTTTATAATAATAACGCAACGGCAATGTTAATTTTGATTAAATAATTAGAGTTGAATCCTTAAATTTACTTAAATAGAATATTTATTAAACTTAAGTGCCAAAGGTAGGGTTTACGTTGCCAATAAAACTGACGACTGTAAAGCCAAAAGGTTCTAGAATCACGACCACGTCCAGGGCGACTCAGCGTAGGAGAGATAGACCTACGATCAGGTCAAGGAGATTATTGGTATGAGGGCGGTAAAGGACAGACCTTAAGACGATTCATTAGGAAGGCCAACATTCGCCGTCAATGTCGTATTCTTAAAACTTTCATAAAATAAGTGTTCCAACAATTTATGTATTTAAATGCGGCTACACAATCAGAGGAGGGCGGCAGGGGACAGATCTTTGTGGCGATCAATGGGGGCCTACGTCCAGCAGTGGACGACTTTTGGCTGAAGAGAGAGAGAGAGAGAGAGAGAGACAATCAGAAGACATTGTTTCAAGAATTTCATTCTAAAGATATTGAAGTTGTAATTTAATCGTTGATAATAATTTACATTTCCTGTTTTATCTTACATAGACATTTTCTGCACGAATGTTTGTAAGCAATGTAATTCAAACATTTCTCATTTTCAATGTTTATTCATTGGCTTAGTTTAGAATTGCAAATATTCTGTTTGCAGGAGACATGTATTTTGGTTGTCTCCCGATATCCTTGACACAGTTACGAAGCTCCCACGCACACCCACTCATATCGGGTACCAAACAGATGTTTACTGTCTTGTTACAATGTTCGACTTAAATATAGTAGTAATGTTAATTTAAGTTTACCTATGTTATACAAGTTATTGAATAGGTTTTAAGAAAAGGAAAATAAAATTATTTACATCCTTTCATAATTTCAGTTATAAAGGACGTTACAAATTTTGTGCAGATGATTCAACAGGACAAAATTACGTTACGATATCAGAACGGTCTAAGTTCCAATAGTAATGCAGTTTATGTAAATCTTCTTCATCCTGCCCTTATCCCACTTTATGTGGGGTCGGCACAGTACACTACCGTAGTACCATACTGTAATAGGTTTTGGCTATAGTGTTTTTACGGCCGGCCGCCTGCCTGACGCCAACCCTCCTCGGGCATATATATGAAATAATAGTAGATTATCGAAATAATCTACTAATATTTCCACTAACCATGTTCAAACAAGTTTAAAACTTGGTTCAACATGGTTCAAGACAATAGTCGAATGGTGGGATTCGAACCCACGACCACGTTGTGCATGTTTCGCGATACATACCCTTATAGGCTATTGGCGCTACTATGCACGATATTATATCTGAGATAAAATATCGTGACTGAGGGAGGAGCTGAAACATAGCTCTGTCTATAAGAAAATACCCAACGCTGCTAAAATCAATTGTACAGTTCTATTACTTCATTGTTATTGTATACTAATGTCATAAAGAAAGCAAACTAATGAAGTAACGTTATAAATAGTTCAAATAAGAGATAACAGAACAATATAGTGTGGCTTGAAGGCACTCATATTAATGTTTCCAAATGCGGCAGTTCGCAGGCAGACAGCCGAGCGCGGGGGAGCGCAGTCGGCGGGATTTTGATTCAATTTACCTCGTAGATGTCGAGTTTTGCAACGCCACGTGTACACAAATAAGGTTCGTACATTTTGAGGTTGGGCGTTAAACTTTTTCACAAACTTAAATAGCAATTTGTATAAATTATGATTACTTTTGAACGAAAAACTATAAATCTTTAACAGACTAGAACCCTTGTTAGGACACGCAGGTAACATTGTATGCAAAAACTACTTCTGCATTGCGTTTTAATAAATGAAGGGACCGAAAGCCTTTCCCGTCCAATCCCTTCCCTTACCTTGCCTAATTCTTACTACATGTTGGTTACGTATCTACACTACCTGTGCTTTTTCTGACTTTTTTTACTATCTATGGTCAACTTCAATCGCTTAACATAAGGGGGACTACTTGCTTATTTCACTTTGTGTAAATAAAATAACCTATTATCTACAATGCCAGCAGACTGTGGCCCAAAGGTTGTGGCATGTTGATCTAGCGACCATGGAAAGTGGGCCAGTTAATTCATAGTTAATGTGTGTGATTTATAGCAACGATCTTACATAACATTCGAAATACCGCTTGAACATGATCTCGTTTTTACGATTATATTTTTAAGTGGTTAGTCGTGATGTTAGCAGGCATGGTAATGATCGTTTGTGTTATAATAGTCTGTTAGGGAAGAGTAACTGTGTATGCTTTAGTTAACTTAACTTGTTCGTTTTATCTCCTTAATCTTTATGTTTTATTACTCAATCTGTACCAATTAAAGTGGGCCGATATTCGATAGTCGATACGATATGTATCGTCTCAGATCTGTCTACCTAAAATCGCTGTGGTTCAAAGAAATCACGTTTCGCAAGCGTAAAACTTAACCCTTTGAATGCAATGAGCAACCATTTTTTGTTTTATTCTTTCTTTTTTATTCGAACATGCTTTCAAGTACTAACAGTACCTACTTTCTCTCGGCTTGTAGTGTACATGTGAGTACCTTAACCACCAAATTATAAAAGTAAATTGACACGTCATCTTATGCGTACCCATCACAAACTTAGTTGTGCGAAGGATTAAATTCTTTAAAATTTTCTATCCCCCGTCCTTGTTATGTAGTAAGGATTGTCAGTTAATTCTAATCGTTTCGGTTTAATGGAATATTTAATCATTCGCGTATCACAAAAAGAAAATATTATCGTACAAATAAAAACACGTACGAGTCCCAAATACGAGAATCATGATCATTAATCTACGATCGGAATCTTTTCCTTATTCATCGATATGAAGGTCGGTTTATTTTGAATAGATTTCTTGTAACCGATCCGATAGTCGTCGATGCGGCGATAGTGCACCGATTGGCATCACGACTCCGACCCACGGGTCAATAGATTACCGCACACAAACTTATTTCTGTGCCAGTTATAAAAAACAATATTTGAAGTCGTTAGAATTGTTTCTAGAGTCGGCCATGCTTTCGTTCCTTATTATTATGATGAGAACTGACATGATTAAGCAGTTTTAAAATCGCCGGCACACGACTTAAATTTGTTACGTTCTAGACTCATGTTATCCCTATTGCATTCTATGAATATAGTCAAATATTATTGAGTACTGACTACATATTATAGATGTATAACTCAATTTTTATGAGTAGAAGAAGCGATAAATGAAAAGAGTTGTAGTACGTGTATCGGTCAAAAAATACTTCAACTGTAATTTTTTTCTTTCTTTTATAGCACAAGAGAACAAACCAGCAGTGGGTCGCCTAATATTCCGTGATCACCAATGCCTATGAACATCTACAACGCCAGAGGAACTGTAGATGCGTTTCTGGTCTTTAAGAAAGAAGTACTCTTTAAAGGCCCTAAGTCGTATTGGTTTGGAAATACCGCTGGGGAGAGATCATTCCACTACGCGGTTGTGCGAGGCAGGAAATTTCGCTAAAAACCGCACGGTAGTGGAATGCCAACCATCAAGATGGTGTGGATAGTACTTGGAGCTCTGTAAAGTTGGGCGATGACGAAACTCAGCAGCAGGAATTGTTCAAAACACTTCTTGGAACACTCCCCATGGTATATGCTGCATGAAGAAGCTGGTATTTGGGAGCTCCAGCCCAGAGTCGCGAGAAGTACCTATTTTAAGTGAGGCCGAACTTACGCCGTATACAGCTGCAGGCGGTAAGCCAGCAAGAAATACACTTTTTGCTCTACTGAGCACGTGAAGTTGATCACGAAATTGAACGTCGCTCGGTATGTCAGCGCCAAGAATACTGACTGAAGCAATCAAGGGTGTGTTCTCGATCTCAATTACAATATAAGGTTTATTATAAATCCTACATTTTATGTATTTACTTTTTTATTACTCCAAGAAAAACATCTTTTATCAAATAAACATTTCCAGGAATCCTCAAACATCTTCGATAACATTATTCGGAACAGTGCTAAATTTAATTTCAATGTAGTCCCGGTAGCAAATTAGCTTAAGAGTCTGTCGATATTTTTTCTTCGTACAAAATCTACATCAGAAGATAAGTCTGTCCGTCTCGTTTTTTTGAGTAATAGTCAATGTTGCTAAGCGAGGGTAGTTCGCAAAAAACTCACATAATAAGGGTCATACCTCACGAGAAGATAAGTGCGGTCAACATTCGACGTAATGTACCGTCAGCAAATAGAAAATACACAAAAATAGATAAAAAAGACAATTCCCAAATTTCAGTCTCGTAGAATGTGGGACCTAGAGAATAGAATAGATTATAATAATAGTGTTCATTAAGTAACAGATTATTAAAAATGACTTAGACGACACAAGCTGCTTATATCACACAGCTTAAATATTATTTTATTGATTACTAACTGTTTCCCGCGGCTTCGCTTGCATTCTTTTCTTATTTTCTTAAAAAAGATGTAATGTTTTCTTAAAAATAATTTGTCACAAATTGTGAAAGAGTCTTTTGTACTGGTCGTAGTTAAAATGGACTTAAAGTTTTGTTAATATTTTTATATTTAAATGCTAGTATTTGTGAATAATTTTCGCATAATACAGTAACTCAGTACACATTTATTGGTCAAAAGATAATCAAAAACGTTTAAAGATTGAAGCGTATACTTTCACTGTATATGAATGTTTTTTCTGCGAACGCTACCCGTAAGTTTTGATCCCCACTGGGTGTCGTTCCGCTGAGGCAGCGATCTCGAATAAGATATCTCCGGCCGACCTGCGACCAGGGGGACATAAATCGACAGAATATGATGGGCAGAGCGTCACGTGACCGGCCTACCACGCCGCGCAGCTCTGGCCCCAACTAAACTTCTATCATGACAAATTTAGATGCCGAAGCCTTAAGTTATAAAGTAACTTTATATTAACTGCTGGCTGCGCACGTCTACTATAGAATTAGAGTATTTCGGAAAATCGCTAGCTCGCGCTAATTAGACGCTTCACCCTTAGGATTCTTTTTATTTTTGCTCAGTTCCTAAGCGTCCCAGCGTGATGTTAAATAGCCTTTAACCTTTCGTAATGATTAGGGTGTTAAAAACAATAAGAATTTTCAAATTCGATTGGCAGTTCTTGAGAATAGTTCGTTCTAAAAAAACAAACTCTTCTGCTTCAAGATATTAATAATATAGATTAGTGTGTTATACTGTTGTAAGTTGTTCCTTCAAATAACAATAGTATCTAATGAATCACTGACGTCTAAACAATACGAATAGATCTTTTCTTCTATTTTTATGCCGTGCTAATTATAGTAGGAAGATACAAAACAATTTCTGGAGCCACGTATCTGTTCTGATATTAGTTTAAACCCTGGCCAAGTAGAAGAGTATTAACTATTCGCTTATATTTATTAACTCAAAATAAATAAACGACTTTAATAAGTTACTAGTTTCATGAGAACATAAAGTGGACAAAAACCATTTGTAGGTGCGCGCCATTCAGTTCCTAAAGTCGCTGCTTCCTTTTAAAGTAATATCTGAATATTAAAGCTTTACAACTCCATCATAACTTTTATGTTCATAACGAAGCTGATTTCAATATTATTGTGAAACATAGTCAAGAACTGTTTCACGCTTATATTGTATGGATACATTGACTGACAACAGACTCTGCTAAGCTTCGATGTGCAGTTAACATTTCCAACCGTAACACCGAGTGCTAAGGTAAGAAATCGATCGCAACTCGTCTTTATTTTCTCAAATTGTCTAGGTATTCAAAGCGTGGCCATAAAGAAGGCTCTTTTCATAAAACCATTTGCGACAAAGCTGCCAATAACGATAAGGAAATCTCGAATGACTCTTATGACTATGTAAATTAAAGTGATATTTAGTTATCAATATGTTCGACGACAGTGTCAAGGATTTAGTTCATCCTATCCGACTTCTTTAGAAAGATTTATGAGACATTAGACGACAAATTATATATGTCTGAGCGTTTATTTTCATATTTTAATACTGCGAGTGAAAAGATAGTTGATTGATTTATTAACGTCTATTACTCCATATATTTATATACTGATATTTTTAAACATAATGCATAGTATGTAGTCCCAGTTATGTTTTATTTAGCCGAGTACCTGGGTGGTCCTAATAACACAATGTATTGATTTCTTCCTCATAACCTCAGGGGTCACGCTAATGACTTTTGTCGGGAATTATGTACATGCGATAAATGATCGTCGGCTGCTAAGATAGCGAGCGATGGACGCACGATTTCTTTCTGTGTGTTCTGGTTCGTCAGACTTGAGTTTTGTTATCCTCTCACTACCCCATACAGATAATACGAACTTATTTTAATAGTTTCCATCGCTATTGCATTTATCTTTATCTCTTTATTTTAACTGTAGCGTATGGTTGTAGTAAATTTATTATTATTTACCTTACGACCTTAACGATTGGGGAAGTCATAAGATAGTAACTTAGTTGGTTAAAAGTTACGTGACAAACGTAACTTTTAACCATGTCACTATCTATACGCTTTGTATCTCTACAAACAAGGGGGCTTATACAGCCGACAGCATAGTCATGTTGAATTATCAAACTATCTGTCAAACTGATCAAAATATCTGTCTATCTGTCTGTCCAAAGAATTAAGACGTCCGAATTACTGATTAGTGTTGCTTGTGTTATGACTTTCTGTGGATTGTTATGTTTCCACTAAATGTGAAATTGCAATAAATTTTTTTCGGCGATTTTATCGACGAATGAAGTCAAATCTTTCGCAAGCCATCAACTCAAGGCTCGCATACATTATGCATTGATGTTAAATCCCGCAAGCAACAGTAAGCTGCTCTCTATTTTAGCGCAGGAGATTATATAAGATTCGCTTCGAAACCGATACAGTATTAAATCAATGTCTATTCAAATAGCCTTCTCAAACCGTAGCCATGCGATACTCAGGCTCTGTCACTTAATGCTATTCATTGTGTGGATCCTGCCAGTATCCACAGTAACATGAAACTCGCTCTCATACCAAACGTTTACAATTTCAAGCGTAGATACATAAAGCTTTCGACTAAGAGAGGTCTTATTAAAATGGTCGATTCACTGCATAATTCCATATGCTTTATCACTGAAAAAATATCACGTTAATACTATAGGAGAGTGAGTTAAATTTATATGTCATCTGAAATCTGTTTCGTCTTTTATATATTATTTAAATCATAGTGTAGTAAAATAATTGAATGTGTAAAAGTTTGCATTCGCATTTTAGGACCTTAAAATATTATAAGAAAAAGTTAAAATAGCTTTTTGTCCTGCTCTTATAATACTGATGTTTTTTAAAAGAATACTAGCTGTGGGCTGAGCTTCGCTCTGGGTTGGGTTTTGTCAGATCGTGTTTTTTCGGAATGTTAATATTAGTGCCATCTAACAAAACTTCTTTTTCTCTCTCGTTCTTCGGAACTCTTTCTTCGGAACACTCCCCATGGTATATACGGTAAAAAATGCAGAGGGAACTGATGTCCCTCAAGCCAGAGAATCAAGCCGATCGGTAATAGCTCGGTCGTTGACGATTCGAGTCGCTCTCCGTTGTATGCGGTCAAATGGAAGAAGCTGGTATTGGGGGGCTCCCG
>DWTW01002496.1:0-10959 GCA_018246275.1 Papilio slateri
AAAGTTTAATTAATTGTAAGGTGGAAATATCTAAGTGCGCTTTATTTTTTCGTTATCAGTTACGATTTATTTTAAGAAAGCTCAGTAAAATACAAATTTTAAAAACAAAATTATTTTCAGTCTTTGCCGAGTATCATTTATAATGTAAAAACTGCTTCATTTCAAATAAAATGTCATAAAAGAGGTTTTTCTCAAAAATAGTTACGATGAAGAGAAGAAACTCTCCAAAATCTTACTTCAAAGTTTTTCTTCCCGTCAATTAAGAAAGTTGACAGCCAAGTATCGTTTAAGAGAAAAAAAACCTGTATTTTTTTGCAAAATCGATTATTTTAGTCGGAACTATTTTTCAATCGATTAGTTTTTGCAACGGTGAAATCGGTACGAAATACTTCAACGGTTAAAGAGTTTTTCAATGACACCGTTGTTAATATCACCGTTACGGTATAGTTTTCTTTTTACAATGACAGAGCACCGGCTCGTCGGTAGCTTTTGTTAACATTTTCGAGATAAAGACGCCAATGGTGATAAACACTGGTATTTATCTGAAAGAGTCTCTATTAAACCGTTCAGTTTAGAGGTTTGCCCGCGGCCCTTGAAACAAGGGTCCAGTTAATACTACCTTTGATGGTACAATTTCTTATGTTATATAGTGCCTGTCGTTAGTGTTATCACTGTAATAAATTTAAAGTCAAAATTATATTGAAATAATATAGTCTGAACCTTAAGATGTTTGTAATAGACTATTATGTTGAAGTATAAAGGCATTGTTGTAATTTAAATGATTTTGGTAATATGGTAATAAGGTATTACGTCTTTAAAGTCAATTGGGATAGGAACGGAAAGGAATCACTATTTGTTTTCCATATAACGTTTAGGTATGTCGCGATCCGATTGTGAAAGTAGGTAAGCCTGTAATGGAACACATGTTAAGATTACAAAAGAATCCAGAAATATACAAATATATTCGTCAAGTTACATGGGACTAATTGCTTTTTACATCTATTCAATTTATTTAATATAAAATGGTAATACTATAAGGCGCTGAATTAAATAAAGTTAGACTTAACTAGAAAAGTGTGAATGACACTGCTATGTATTCATATAGTAATTAATATAAGATCAATAAACACAACTGATTGTACCCGTATGACACTCCGGGGAAGAATACGAATCGAATGACCACCTCACTCTTCGAAATTAGTCAAGCCATTGTTATTCGACTGACCCCAGAACGAGGGTAATGTTTCTCGCGCGCATGTTTGTACATATGTAATACTAGCGGCCCGCCCCGGCTTCGCACGGGTGTTTAACAAAAATGAAGCCGGGGCGGGTCACTAGTTCTAACATAAAAAAGCAGTTATTGTGCCATAACTGTAAAAATTAGACACATGATATCTCGGACTTTTTTGTAGATATCGATGTCCTATATAATGTTATAGTGCATCACTTTACTCTATTTTTGTTACCAGCGTATGTTCGCCCATGTTCATCAGGGATAATGTAGGATTCTAATGGTGAAAGCATTTTTCAAATCGGTCCAGTAGTTACAGAGCCTATTCAAGGCAAAGAAATAATCAAATCTTTCCTCACTATAATATTAGTTTAGATGTATATCTCTTTCATTGTGACCTCCTATAGCCTTGACGTTTGTTTGACCGATATTGAGGAGTAAGGTGACATTAGATTTTATTCCCAGTAATGTTATAGCCTCATAGGTAATTTGATAATGTGATGAATGATGGCAATCATACAGTCAGTTGGGTTTTTTTTATATAATCCGGCAAAGACAGGCACGAAAATTCAGCCCTATATAAATATTTCAAGTTTATTTGAATATAACTCTATTCTTTAATGTTTTTTTTTTGTTTTTAACATGTAAGGGATGCGCGTGATTTGCAATCCCATCCAGCGCCGCCAGACTCGTTCCTCGTTAATATGGTATCCCGCTGGAATTAATGGCGCTATGGTCAGAGTTTATTTGCAGAGGTTATTATTAAACAAATCTTCTATTATTATTTATGGTTTGAACAAGTTGTTCGGGTTAAAGGTGGATATATCTTATGAAATAAAATTTGAAACAAACAAAAAATGTATATACTTTAAACATTGCATTGGAACTAGCAATACTATATACGCTATTTACGCGAATTAGGTCATGAAAATGGAGGGGAAGAACCTCTGTCAGGTCCTCAGTAGGTATTTTCTCGGTTTGTAAATTAAGGTTGATAATCATGCTATCAGTACATAATATATCGTTATATAATACAATTATTCATGGTTATTTATTATTTATTTACCGAAGACAGGCAGGAAGCGGTGCGAGGCAGCATTGGCACTCTTTTGTGTCGGAGGCAAAGTAGGACCCGCTTTGTATCGTTGCGCCAGCGGAGTAAGTATTTTAAATTATGTTTTATTTACTCAAAATTGATGTCACTTCCAATAGTAGTCTGCTGTCTAAGACTCGAAAATAAATCGACTAAGAAATGGTTAGCGATGTATGTTTAATGATTTGATTGATATTTCTTATTAACCATAACAGGGTCGGTCTTCTAAACGTGTAGAAACTCTATCCATTGGCTTTTAGACGATCATTGATAGACAAGAGACATATTAGGTTATTTTTGAAAGCTTTTAAATAATGCATTATTATGCTTATAGGACCGATGCACCAATAGATATATTTGGGATACGATTTTTCAAATTAACGGACACGTTGTTTTCTTTAAAACAATTTATTTCACTTATTTCTTAAAATTAAACATTTTTGTTTCGCCTTTATAAATTACTTACGTCTTCGTCTTCATCATCGCCACACGTCTTACTCACTCTGTCCCACTGTCCGTCTGGCTCTCTCATTCAACGTTCCATTTCTGCGCATAACTTACTATCATTCTTAAATATAGTGTGTACACATTCAGACCAACAACTTTTTTTTCACTATTGTTTTTTTTTATGTTATGTTACTGAGTGATATTTCGATCGAAATTACAATTCCTATCGATTTTATATGCACTTAATATGATTTTATAGGTTTTTGTTCTGGAATATGGAGTTTTAGTGAATGGTAAATAATTAGTCACATTGTGAAACGTGCTTTAATTACATCCATTTCCTTGTCTCGCCTTGTTAGTTTAATCGCTATACTAATTTTAAATCCGGTCATTTTGATTGCATCGACTCGCTAGTTGTTTAATAACATCATATAACCTATCATTTGTCTCTCAAAACAAATACTGTGCGGAGAGAAAACGAGATAAACTCGGATTCGAGACGCTGAAGCTATTTGTTAAGCCTTATTAAGTATTATCATCGACAGCTCTCCGCTGGGACAATTAATAAGGGTGTTGGTTCTTGACAACGAGTAGAAAGTACACTCAACGTCGGGTTGAGGTTAATTGCGATTGAACATGCGTTTACACGGCCCACAGTGTGTTGATACTACAACCAGAAATATTGAGATTATGTATTCCCTTATTAATTAATTATCTAATTTAATTTATATTAATTAGAAGTAGAGTTGTAAGTGAGAAGAATGGTTTAAAAGAGGACGATGTGACTAAAATTGGGAAAGATTTGCTTCAAAATATTGGGCATATTACGAGTATAGGGGTGAATGAAGAAAGAGTGACAAGATACATGTAGGATGCTAAAGTGATTCGCAATGTTGGTGGGACAACGTCTTAGAAGAACATTTATGTATATCGACCAAATTGGTGACATGCTAAAGAAAGGAGAGATTAACCGACAAACGTATAGTGATATGATCCCCCTAATCATATTGAGGACCTTAATATGCTCAGTAAATAAACGGCTACCAAGCTAGCTTGATCTTCTCTCTCTCTCTCTCTCTGTGTGTCTGTGTGTGTGTGTCTTAAATTATAAGGAATATTTTTTTATGTTGGCCACTGTACCTATTAACCACGGTGATTTCAAAAGCGGTGGTGTTGAAGTTTCGCGTTGTTTTCGCTACAGTCTATCAGCGCCGTATCGAGCTCGCCTCGTGTTAACAAGTGGGCTCGCCTCTAACATCCGATAACGTGGTATTTATTAACACGCCTTCAAAACTGCGTCTGACTCGATTCTGCGGCGGAAAAATACCTCAGCCGGACTTGACACGGTTGTGTAAGATGAGAGCGATAGCGGTGGTAGCCTCTTGCTATCCTCACGGATAGTAGTTTATACTAGAGAATTACGGACAAAACTTTTGGTGACATTTTTTTTAATTTAATTTAATCATCATATTGTGGTGCAAAAAGTACAATCTATAAAATATTAAGTAACACATACCTTGTCAGTTTTTAAGACATATATAATTTAACTTTATTTTCTATCTATAAAGTTGACGGGTTGGAATCTGTGTCTCTTTCGTCTTTGTGTTGATAAGTGAACCTTAACGATCTCGTTTTTTACTTTGACAGCCCTGGTCGCGCAATAAATTTCCGATATTCCTACTGATGTAGGACTGACACCCTGATGGGTGACTTTGGTTTAATTCGTTGCACTTCGTGATGCAGTCTTCGACACCAAATATAGGTGTGTTATGTTCGTCTATTCGTGTATTTAAAAGTCAGGTCGCGCTCTCCTGCCCATACACGTCCACTCTAAAAGGAAAGTGCTAAGCGCTTCAATTTCCTTTCTCCCCAAATGTGTAACAAATTCCCCAAGGCGTGCCCGCTAGGCCACCGTCAAAGCGACCACTAATGCCCGGCTCTACCTTGAGTTTATATATAGATAACAAATTATTTTGTGCGCATCAGAGATTTCCGACCGTTGATGAGTAAATATCTTTTGCTTAAATGGGGATTTGATGCTGAATTATAATGTCATTCTTGTGATCGTCTCCTTAAACACATAAGATTCTTTTGATGTTGTCCTACCAGGTATTGTGTAGGACAATACCACAAGTCGGATCCAATGGATAACTATCAGTTCTCCTTAAGGTGTCTTTAATGTATTTTTACACAAGCAATAGTTAATTAAAAAAAAAACAATAAACATGACTGACTGCATCCCTATGACACCCAGGGAAAAAATACGAATCGAATAACCACCTCACTCTTCAAAATCGATCAAACCGTTTGGGCTACAAGAGGTCACAATGGAACGGTATGCACGGCATGAGGTCGAATCCGACACACCGGACTTGTGGCTTCAACGTCTGAGGGTGCGGAAGTGCATTTCTTCCTTCTGTATAAAAAAACATACAAACATACGTGCATACCCGCGAAAAACATTACCCTCCTGTCACCCCGGCAAAAAGCAGTCCACTGCTAGGCTGGAATCACCTTAGAGGTCGGTCCTTTGCCGACCTCGTCCAATTGACTCACACAAAGTTGACTTGATCTTTGTTTCATGTCGAGGGAACTCATCGAATTTTTAAAAAAACGTGAGATCAACGTCCTCTACGCAGCAGTTTAATGATAATAAAAAATAACTTTTGTAACCTGTTAGGTTGTTCTTAACTACAGACCATTAGTATACGATATAACCGTCTAATTCTTGTTGTATTTGAGCATGTGGGCGTGTCGAATAAGAGGTTAGAGCGACAGTATCTCGAATCGTGAGCAAAGGAAACCGGAAATTCAATTACTAGTAATGAGACATTCCGTCTTATCTTTAAGGAGTGAAAGCTTTTCTACATCTTGTAATCTTATCAAGGAATTATATGTAGATATGATGCGCCAGTAACCTAATGGTTAAGGGTGAGGACCGCGAAACCTGCACAACCTGGGTTCGTATCCGTCATTCGACTGTTGTAAACCATGTCCAACCATGTTTAAAACTTGTTAAAAGAAATATTAGTAAATTATTTAGATAATTTACTAATATTTCATATATATTAGTAGATATATTCCCGAGCAGGGTTGGCGTCAGGCAGGCGGCCGGTCGTAAAAACTATAGGCTAACCCTATTACAGTATGGACTTCGGTCGTATTGTACCAACCCCATTTAAAGTGGGAATAGGGCAGGAAGAAAAAAATTCAATATAACTTAGTGGGCACATTGTTCGTGGAATAGATGGGCCAAATTTTTTTGGTAGTATAGCCACCTACTGAAAAAAAAAGACGGGTTCAATAGAAAACTATTTAGCTATTAAATGTTGTGTAATATAAAATCAATTAAAACTAACAGATTCGTTTCGACATTTACAGAGGATTCCTTTCGTTATTATAAAGAGGTATAAATTAACGGATGACGTCACCGCGGAAGTCACCCTGGGCCAGATTATCGGTTCATTTGCAGCCGCGATGCGAGCGAATCTCCCACTTATTTATATCATACGATATTGGCGTGTTCGCAAGTATTACTGTATGTTCACGGCGGAACCATGTCAATATGAACCATCACGAACGGGCAAGTATCATACATACAGCATGCAACTTGGGCTTGGAGGATCGTTTTTGATGAAAGTCCAGCAGTGGATACAGGCTCCCAATGTCTTTAGTTAATATAGTTGATTATATGTGGAAGAAGTGAGAGAGTAATTTCACAGACGTAAATACTTTTACAATAATGAGGAGAGAGAATGAAGGTACGTCTGAAAAAAACACAGTGCTTTACTAGTCCCCCCACTTTCATGTATGAAAGTGAGAGCTGGGTTTGGTGTGATCCTGAAAGATAGTATTAAAAATAGCGATGTAAGGGAAAAATGTGGCTTAAAAGTGGATGTTGTGACTGTAAATGAAATTTATGTTGCAAAGAAAGTGAGTGGCGGTGTTGGTAGCGGTCGTCCGAGAAGAACTTATATCGATCAAATTAGTGACATACTAAAGAAAGGCGATGTAAGGAATACCCGAAGCTGACGTGTGTGGATGTAGAATAAATATTACTTTTGACAAATGCAACAACTATATCATTATTCTATAGGAAAAGAGTAATTATTTCTGCACGTTGTGTCACTATAATTTGAATTAAGTTACATCAATAATAATAATTCAAATTATAGTGACACAACGTCTAAATCCGAGCATTTAATGATTAAGAATTTGTGTACCGCATTGTTAACGATTGTAAAACAGGTCGACACGATATAATATTACCAATTAAAGCTAAATAAACGTAAGTAAAACATTAATGAGCTCGTGTCGCGACGTGGAGCGACTTTAATTGCGGCCGAGCTAATCGGGGGACCTTTTAATCGGCCATTGTTGAGAACAGGAACCCGATGAATGGAAGAAATGCGCAATCATTATGTTTAACATGTATCAAAAATTATTGTTAAAATCGATCGATCGGAAGAAGTCAAGTTGCTAGTCACTATGCAAAGTACAGTTTTTATGCCTTTTTATAACTTGCCTTTTGCGACCCCCAGACTTCTACTGCACCAGAGCCGTTGGTTAATTTTATACATTACAAAGGATACAAAGTATACACATGTACAATACAATGTTCTATATATAAAATAGCTAATTATATTCACTATCAAGATTTTTAGACTAGTTTTCTAGCTTTTCCATTTATCACAGCTTACGTTTTAATTCTCTGTATCACTTTTTCCGCAATGTATTCAGAAACATAATGTAACTCTATCTTTGGTGTTGTTATTCTTACTAAAATACGAATAATTACCATCTACGTTCTCTCTTTTATTTCCATTTTACATGCTGCATGCATGTGCAAATTAAAAACATGGCGGTCGACTATTACCTGAAGCACGGTACGCAATCAGAAGAGCTACAGTTGCCGGCTTTTGTGAGGGAAACGTGAAGGAAGTATATAAAGGAAAATAGAAATATCTAATTCTGTACTTCACAATGGTATTTCGTAAGATCGTGTGGCACTTTCTCGATTGAGTCGGCCCATTCGTGTAATCATTTTAGCTTGACCAACTTTTCTGTGAAGTGGAAAAAATTGGAACTACATCCGCCATAATGAAATGTCAAACGACTGTGTGTCTGACTGGCTTGTCAGATATGCCAGAATAAATTACCCATTATAATAAACTCTTATCAAAAACAAATCGTGCGGGTACTAAAGGAAAGATGATAGCACTAATCACTTGAAGGATTTAAATGGATTGGTCTTGGGTAGAGTTGATCCATTTGCCGAAGAGTTAGAAATTGCTAATTCAAACCTAACAAACTAGTAACTGGTATCACGCTTCGATGAATTCTTTTGTTATTTCATTGCATTTCTGATATAAATGTTTTAAGTAATATTTAATTAAATAATTAAATCGTTAATACTACCACACAATCAACAATAAACATTGTCATTTTTGTCTTAAGAGTTCACACGTATATTGTCTGCTATTAAAAATTAAGTATAAGAAAACTAAAATAATACAAGAATTGAATAATACTAGAAGAATATAACAAGAACTTGAAAGAAGAACGTTTCTGTCCTTATAGTTCAGAGGCAAATAAGAAGATAGAGATTTATATATTTACATTTCATCTGAAGATGGTCGGAATACCAATCTATTGCCTCTATATATTACTCAAAGCGTAGAATTGTTTTTGTTTTCTTTAAATCCTCCTAGATGGCACTAGTTGTCTAGTGTTGTTATTAGTTTTGTTCTTTTTTAATTAAAAGAATAGTGGTATATTTCGATATTGTATATTATAGTGTGAAGATACCTCTTTAGGAAACATGACCTCCACAAAATGCAATCAGTATAACCCAAGGGACTCCCTTTGAATAGCACAATACCACGCATCCCTAAAAAGTCAACGGGCCGCATGTTATGGGACTCCTTATGAATGCGCACGTCCCTTTAAAAGGCGTCGGTTCTAAACTTTGTAACTTTGGAACGATGTAGCTGTAGATGTAGGAAGTGTTGTGGACGGAAGGGGGAATAAACGTTCTACGTATGATTGAATTATATACCTAGACATTTAGGTTTCAACCCTGTATACGTTAAGCTGGTGACGTCAGAGGGCGTCTGCTGGTTGATTTAATATCTTATTAAGTATGTAACTTACGTAAGTATCGAAAGCAAAATTATTGTAAAAGTAATAATTATCATCTAAAAGTAAATTGTCATATTCATTTCTATGATTCTTTTTGCTCGACCGGCAGAAGGGAAATGTTTTTCGCCGGTATGTACATATGTCCGTTACGTTCGTAAAAGGCTTGACTGATTTTGAAGAGTTTTGTTTTTATACTACCTATTGTTTGATACTGTTTAGTGTTACACTTTAAAGTATTGTAGAGAGTTGTAATGTAAGTGATGAGAAATCTCGCAAGGTCGTCTTCGTGTTATTTTTATCAAAGGCGTGCAGGCTTTTTTAAATAGTTCCGACCAGAGGCGAATATTTTTAAATCAGAAAATAAAATGTATACTATAATCATACAGAAAATAAAACGATAATGTATATATACTCTCCGCTATAAAGATATCACATTTTGCCCATATTATTATAGTTTCATTTACAATATGCAGTACTTTTCGTACAATATTTCTTACAAGCAAGTGTTAGTTGTTATGTAAAGTTGTTAAACTCTGGGCTGCTAAGAGAAGGTTCACATGCAGTTTGAAAATTAATATTACATATATTAATTTTGATGAGACCTATCTTGTAATCTTTATCGTAGAAAATTGAAACCCTTAAATATATATTAAGGATGTTTTCTTTTCTCTGTTGGATGGGTTAGAAGGCCGTTGGTATTTCTTTTATTAATGATATAACATGCTATGGACTTGACAATTAAGACTACATTAGACCATGCTTGGCTAAAAAAGTTCTGGTGAAAAACACCCAACTCAAACTGTATTTAAATCATTCGGTCGAAAGCTTTGTTGAAAGTTTGATAGGCTTATTAAACTTTCAATATGCTATGATTTAAATAATTATTTAAAAAAATGAACCCACTTTTTTTATAAAAAATTACAAAATGTAAGTCGCATCAAATGTATTACTTTATCTTTGGCAAATAAATCGCATACATGTAAACTATCCTTATTCGTCCCCAGCGGAATTAATTACATTTTACGATGCAATTATTTGAAACAATCTTATCGTCTACAGCATGTTTCTCAAACTATATGTATTAAATTTGACCATTGGACATATTGCACAAGTAACTATCGAACTAAAAGCAGTCACAAAACATCAAAAAGTACACCCGAGCTTCACAAATATAATTAATTGACTGTTGTATCTACTATTTTAATGTTGTCTTTTAAGTTGATTTTTACTATGGCAATTAATTCTAATTCATATCTATTGAAAAACACATAAGTTTCTCCAATGGTTTATTACAATGATTACATTCAAAACAGTAATAATTAAAGAAGACTCACAAAGAATACAATACATTCTACATTTAAATTTTCAAATTATATTAAGTTGCCAGTACTGCACACATAACAGTTATTATTCTTAATAAACACCAAGGAGTATTTGCACACGAACCACAATATCATTACCTACTTTTTTATTTATTTTTGAGCATAGCATCTGACGGAATGTAAAAGTTATAGTATGTATCTAGATTTGACGTCGATATATAGTGTGAGGTCGTATCACTTCCCCGGTCGAATCGGTTCATTCGAACAACAGTTGTAGCCGCTTTGTACTAATACTAAAATTTAGGACTAAAAATCAACGAATACTAATCGAGTCGTTACCATTTAATTGTATAAAATACCGGCTACATCCAGTTTAAGAAGCGCTAGCAGAGAAACGCACGCGTTCGATTTTAACCAGCATTATGCATACGCTCGACCCAAAACTACCTTGTAAATGATTCTCGAAGTATTTAAAACGGCTCATTTCATGCATCACGAGCCTAACATTGTGGATAATAACAATTTATAAGGAATAAAGGCTATGTCTTATTAAAATTAAATCATGACTAGTAACTAGCAAAGAGCGTTATAGCAACGAATTTGTGCGCCTGACGTACTATCAGATACGAAATGATCCCCAATATTCTCTTTTTTTTATGGAAAACGGTGGCAAACGAGCAAGCGGTCACCTGATGTTAAGTGACCGCTACCCATAGGCATCTGCA
>DWTW01002497.1:0-10959 GCA_018246275.1 Papilio slateri
CCTGACATAGTGGTCATGAATTTGCTTGCTTGCTTGATGCAATACTCGCACTATATTATTAATATACCCTTTTGCTGTCGTCATCACTGCGCCGATCTCCGTGGCGATCAATTGTAAACCTACAACGAACGGAGGAATATCGCCTAAAACGACGACGACTCGTTTTTAATTCTAGAAGCATAACAGATCTTATCATTTCACAGTCGAAATATCGCGAACAAATACAGACCAAAACATATAAATCAATACTTTATAACAAAGAATATAAAATTTCAACTAACTATTAGTACTTATAGCACACAACTGCAAAACCTAAGCGACGTCTCAATTGCACATTCAGACCAAGAATAATAGATGTGCAAGTGAAACATTGTAACTCTAAAATTTATCTTCGAGGACAGCTTCGTTTCTCTCCGTGAGACGCAAATATCCCCCATTTGAATTGAATGAGAACGCAGTTAAGTAGAAGACGGTGAAGGTTTTTTGTCGTTTCGCTCAAAAATTTCACAGCATCTTTGTTCCCCTTAAATGCTGTAAAACGAAAAAAATTGAGATAAGTCTAATTTTAGACATGTCGCTTAAGTTCAGAGTAAGTTTGGCGATATCTTTTGATTGTGAAAAGAGAAAAAATAAGGACTCTAGACTAGACTCTTTGAATCATCGTAAACAATGAAAGTTTAATAGTATTCGTTATAACGGAGCTTATTAGGTCACATGTGTGATAGCGAGAGTAGACCACCTTCGCTCTGGATTATCATCGTAAGATCTCGTTTAGATTAAAAAAAAATAACATTGCGTTATGTCAAAAAAATTAGGCTCCACCTTAGTGGAGCTTTATAAAAAAATTATTCTTATTTAAGTTAAAATCTTAATTTTGCAATGAATTTATCGTCCATTGCCGCGATGTCAACGAGATGGCGCTCTAACAAGTAATAGTTAGTTTAAAAAATAAAATAAACTACCCGACTGACTATCATTATTTACATGTTAATAATTTACTTCCACTATATGAGTTTTATGTTGACGTCCTAGGCCCTATGACAATTCGGAAAAGAATACTAATCGAATAACACTTCACTTTTTTCAAGTACGTATGTTTGTCCGTTCTATTGTACTTGCTGTAGCCAAAGCGGTTTGACCGATATTGAAGAGTG
The DNA here is from genome assembly GCA_018246275.1 of Papilio slateri. Lineage (NCBI taxonomy): Eukaryota > Metazoa > Arthropoda > Insecta > Lepidoptera > Papilionidae > Papilio > Papilio slateri. The sequence goes on from DWTW01002497.1 coordinate 1,155, forward strand.
AGGTGTCATTCGATACGATTCGTAATTCCTCGGGGTGCCATAGGAGTACAGGAAGTTTTTTTTTAATTAGCTATTGACTATTGTTATGCCATTTTTAAAGCTCAAAACAAATTTTGTTAGGTTAAAAGAATACTAAAAAGTGGTAAAGTTTTTTATTTTTTGTACATACTAGGCGCGTGGCGACCATGGATAATAAATTTCAGGCAAGCAACTCTGAAGGCTTTCCTTTTGTTAAAAATAGAAGGCTTGATTTATTTGTACGTTTAAAAATAAGGATTTCACGTGATATTTCAGTAATAATGTTCCTTATTTTTATTTTATTGTGTTTTTGATCTTTTTTTAAAACAATAAACCCCAACGTAAGGAATACCAATATGATATCGTATGTATTACCACTTGACGTCTTGAGGGATTGTGGTTAAACATTGCTTAGCTATATAGCTATAGCTTAACTAGCTGACGGCCGGCAAACTTCGTGCTACCTTAGAATTAATTTCTGTTGTTAAAACCTTATTAGCTGTACGGATTGATTGCACTCGGATTAATTTACTTCATTGAAGCCTCTTTATATAAATGACATTTTTTGTTTTGTAGTTAAGTCTGGATATATAATATATACTCTCATTGCATACGAACGAATTTTCTTATTTTTTTTAGTTATTCTGCTATTCGGAACGGAAACAAGAAATCTGTGCAGCCGTTCTTGAGTTATAAATACTGTAATTAACATGAATTTGTTTTGTGTTTGTAATAATCTTGAAATGTGTATGTTATAAACGTATCGTATTATAAACCCACTAAATTAAGTAAACCCTTAATTGATTATTACTCTACAATATTTCTTACGTTTCTTACGTACTAGGGTTAAATAGAGATGACAAGAGCTTCTTAAATTATACCAGAATTTGGCGAATGGCTCGAAAATTAGTCCATGGAACCTTATTTTAACCTGCATGAAAACTATGTTTTGAATTAAACTGTGAGAAACTTCTTAAAAAAGGGTAATTCTTCTAAGATCTTTTAAAGTAACCGGACTAACTTTTAAAAAATACTAAAGAATGGAGATGCTTCCCAGACTTTCTTTGTGTATCCCAAACGAGCACCGGATTGAGGTAATAAATCTCGGGCTTCTCCCTCAGTATTTTAAAAAGCGCGGGGTACGAGCTTGTACCTTCCAGCTATATTTTTTCCACGATTTTTAAATTATGCTACTTTACTTGAAAGGGTAAATTATATACTTAAGCCGTTAAGTTATTATTTTAGAGTTAAGACGGAAATATATGTATTTGACAACATATAATATATTTTTCATAAAATACCTAATAGGAAATAATCGTATTATCAGTGGATCGTTTCCAATTATGTTATCACGTTTGACTTCTGTATAAGGAATTTAAACGAAAATAGACTGGAGTGTCTGGGTTGAATTAAAACTATTTGGAAAGGATATGTGAAAAATAAGACGTCGCAACCCATGTATATGAGACCACTTAAGTTAAGTTCAATATAAAAATGAAATCAAAAATTAGTTACATACATTTTTATTGTTAAAATACAAAATTAAAAATTTTCCAATTCCACATTTTACTCGCCGCAACTTAATTGCTACAACTACATGATATGTTTTGTGAGCTCCCACAGACTTACAATTTTACATACGCTACGAACACGTTGAAATAAACCTACAAACCGTAATACTAACATACCCACAGCTAGACTGGAATTTTAAAAAAAATAAGGCTAAGTTCACATGACCGCGCGACACACGTAAGTCCGTGGCGCCTTCACATCTTACACCGTTCATTGCCCTGTATTACAAAATCTATAGAACCTTATCGCCCTAGCCTTCAATGCTGATATTTAAATCGTTTAATATGGTAAACTAATGATGTGCCACTGACAAGTTCTTATGTTTTAAGTGATTAGAGACCATTGTGGCAGAATTTAGTTAACAAAACTTACGTTATTTAATTCCTTGCGGCTGGCGACGGCGGACGGAAACATTAACGTAAATGTTATTTTTGTATTGAAAGTATATTTTAAATTTTTGTGCCTATTAAATTATTTCAATATAGGCTGATAATCAAACATATTAGTGGATTTTATTTAAGTATTCTGGGATTTTACATTGTATGAACATAAAAAAAATATTAAACAATTTTTTTTTTGGAAATTAATCCTAGAAAGTTGTCGTTGGTAACAATTACATGGAACTTTACAATACAAACTTAATTAAAAATACAAAGTACACCCCCGATAATGTTAATGAGTATTTACAAATGGTGCATATTTGCATAGTGTGACGAATGTGCCTTACTTTACCACGTTTGAATATTCTGTACAAAACATACAATGTACTAATATCAGTTATCATAACGATTGTCGTAATTCGGGAAGCCCAAGTTCTTTGTTTATCCTGCAGATCTCAGATAAAACGCAGGAGTTTGTATGTCACCAACCGCTCGTGAACTTCGTCAGTTATAATCCGACTAGACATATTATAAATTATATTATAATATATAATTCCTTAGCACAGGTTACTGTGTAGCCTATTTAGAAAACAGTGTTCTGAATTAAAAATCTGTAAAATTATTTCATTAATTATAATTACTTTTTGTCACTCTAATTATAAAATTGTATTTTTAAAATTTATATCAGTTTCTAGCTATTTAAGATATAACATTGTTGTGTAATAATAATAAAAAAAATATTTAATAAAAAATTAACGGCATATTGTGAACTGAACAAATCAATGACAATTTATCGTATCAGTTCAAAATTTGCTGACAGTTAACAAAATGCCTAGTCTGATTATAAACTGACGAAATCCACAATTGGTTGGTAACATATATACCTCTACTTCACGCCGGTATTCTGTGAGGTCGCTGCACTACCGGCCTATTCGTGCAACTTAACTTCAACACCATATTTACACTTTTTTTAAACTTTTGATCACGCTTTTGTAATCGTATTTTAAAAAGATGTATGTTATTCCACCTTTCGATAACATCACTTGAGATTGTATCCAAACGCTTGTTTTATCATTTAAATAAACGTCTAATCTATCGACTAAACCCAATATAACATTTAACTATAAACAATAGTCAAATTATTGAACTAACTAAAGCAATGTGTAGATGGTGAAAAACGTCAAGTCAAATCATTTTTTTCTAAGATTGTTCATAATGACAAAGTCAAATTATCACCGCTGCATATAAATATCTATGAAAATAAAAAAAAAACAAGAGGTAGAAAATACCTCCTAGCAACTAAAAGTTCTGGCCATTAAAAACAAGAAGCATCATTCTTAACTTAATACAGCGTAAAGTATAGTTTATCTTCTATTTCTAGCCCGTATTCTTTACGGTTATACAAGTCAAGTCGACCTAATGTATGAAAAAGACAATTACCCCGTGATAAAAGCATGCTTGATCCCTTGGCGAATCCAAAGGATTAAGAAGGCTTTTAGGAACACAATATAAAAGTAAATAACGGACTTAAAACATTATCATACAGGCACACTATTAAAATCTTAATTCGTAAAACATAGCCTTACAAAGACCTAACGTTACGTCTCTAACTTAGATTGACTAGTGTTTCGTGAAGACTCCGCAGACTCTCTTCTTGCATTATCACTCAGGACTGGTCTCGCTGAAATAGAAAAGCAATTAAATAAACTTCTTTTGCATTTATCAAAATGCGTATTTGTAACAACAAAAAAATCCAGCAAATAATTTTCGGAATTAAAAGTCTTATGCGGTGATTTAGACATTAATATAATATACAATTGTAGTTTTTTTGTGATTTCGTTCTCATTACTACTTTCTTTGCATGAAAAGTAAATTTTCAATATGACAATCGACCGGTGAAATACCACGACCTCACAGAAGACATACGTCAAGTAAAAATAAGCTTCTGCGTTTCGTCTGATGAGTGAAGTGCCGGAGGCCCAATTTCAGTCCCTTTCGCAAACAATGATAGGATGGGAAGGGAAGAGGATTGGACGGGGAGGGTATGTATAAGAGAAGGAAATATCCTTTTTCCTGTCTATCCCCTCTGTCTATTAAAGGTAAGCAACGCATCTGCGACTCATTTGTTGCGGATATCTTTGGGTAGCGGTCACTTAATATCAGGTGACCCGCATGCTTGTTTGCCACCTACTACCATTAAAAAAACAATATGTAGATACTAGGCTTAACATATGTCAATATAAAACATATTTACCAAATATCCTGAGTAGGATCCTCTCGATGCCATGGATTGGAGATTCGAAGATCACACACAATATTACTGCTAGATTAAACGTTAGTACTAAGTGTGCAATACTGTTCGCTACCTGAAACATAATAAGGTAAATTAAATTAATTACGATGTCCTCTAATAATAAAAAGAAAGTAGGTATCAAGATATCAGCGAAATGTGCGATGGAAGTGTGCCAAATCCTACGGATTAAGTAAAGTATCTTATCAGTGGCCAAACTTACATCACACGTCATGAGATAATCCCCCTGCCCTTTTCCCACCTACATATGTACGTGGCACAGTATACAGTTCTCTTCCATATCCCTCTATCAGCCGTTATATCTGAAATTCATGGCAGTCTTATACATATCATCTTTCACAAGTCCTCTGAGAACACTCTCTTCAGTGTTCCTATCCTTGTAACTATCCACGTTCATTCTCATTACTTTCATCGTTATATGTCCTCTATCCCTCCGCATAAGATGCCCACACCACGCTAACCTTTTGCTCCTCAATTCCTCTGTCACTAACGCAACTTTCAGACTTCCTCCAATATACTCATTCTTGATTTTACTCACACCACACATAAATCTTAACATTCCCATTTCGGCCGCATGCAATCTCCTTTCTTCCGAAGCTTAAAACACAAGTATCGTTTTTTTTTTTATTTTAAATAAGTTGTCTATTAGTACATATTATTGAAATGGCCGTGTCATCACCATAATTAACTTCACACTGATTTAGGCAGATACCACAATTTTCTCTTGATAAAGTCATCATCTTCATGCCCTTTTTCCCACGTTATGTGTGGTCGGCACAGTATGCCGTAGTCCATACTATAATATATAGGTTTTGGCTACAACCCTTCTTGGGAATAAATAAATTAATAATAATTTCTTTTGATTAAATAAAAAAACTACATGAAACTTACCATAGTGAAAAATGTAACGTGCAGAGGATGCCTTAACTGACTGACGTAATATAATTCCACTATACCGTTGACTAGGTACGCGCAGAACGTCAGCCGCGATATCGGCACGAACACTTTCCATGCTAATAATTTATTCAGAATACCTGAAGGAAAGTAACTCAAAGTTACACTTTACGTAACGTTCAAGAGATAAATGAAAAAAAGAAAAATATATACGCAACATCGCTGTTCCATACGCGACAAGATTGGTGACATTCTAAAAAAGTAGGCTAACTATAGAAAAGACAACATTTCAAGTACGACTAAACGTCGAGAAGCTTAGGTTAGAGAAATATGCTGTGGTAACAACCAATTAACAGAAAATCCGTGGTTTATGACCAGCCCATTTAATAAGGCAGGAGCAATAAATTATATTTTAGTTCAAATTACAAATCTTACAGTAAACCCATCTCTTTCAAAAATTATAATCTCAGTACTTATATATAAAATTATGCGCATAGTAAGTTTTAGGGCAAGTTGGCACTATTCAAAGTTTTACCTATTGGGTTTTTGCATCTGTTAGCAAATTAAATGTGACACTTATTTCAACAAACAAAAATAAGAGGTGCACCTCCATTTCCAGTACAGCAGGCTATGATGAGCCAGCTGTTCGCAATACACCACGCGAGCTTGTGTAGAGAAACGTAAGCGGCCGCTTCTATCTTGTTGTATTTGTACCATTCCTGATAGAATACGCTGACCGAGAACACGGCCACGGTGCCCAAAACGATACTCGTGAGCCACCCGAATATTTTCATTAACCGAGACATCTTGTAACTGGAATAAAATTGAGAAACGTAGACCGTTATTCAATATTAACAATTAGTAGATACTACCAAAGAGGTTGAACGTGTTAAATTATTGATTAAATCGTATTTTCACTCCGTAGGGGTAAAAATATAAATACTTTTTGCTATCAAAGAATAATGTGCAAAAATGTAGGTTTTGAAACTTTAGAATACGATAATGTTTTAAAATGCATTATTTTTTATTTAATACTTAGAGTAACAAAGATCAACGTACTTCTCTGATTGGATTCGGTGCAATATGTAGCCTGTAAGTAGGCCCATAAAGTAGGGTGTCATCTTCATGTGAGTTTTGATGTAAGCCTCTTTAAAATAGAAGTTGGTGGCAAAGTCCGTGAATTCTCTGAAAGTTTAAATATTAAATTACATTTATGATGTATCGACAAAAGGAAAGATCAGACTGAGAAAAGAGAAAGAAGAAGAGAAATTACGAAATTATCAGTGACGTTAGAAAGGTATAAAAAAGATTCAAGCTGTTTTAAATTGAACTTACTTGGCATAAAAAAGCAATGTTGGATCCAGTTTATCCCTGTAGGTTATGTAGGATGGTATGGCGAGAGAGATAAAGGTAGCCAGCGCCAAGAACACACTGCCTAACCTCCGCCACCTCCACAGACTGTAGATAAATATTGGAGCTACGAAGAACAGTTGTGTATCCACGGAGAGGTACCAAGATTGGAACATACACTGAAAAAATAAATGTTATACGATTAGACATTTTATGTGCGTATTTATAATTATGTTGCGCTTCTAATAGCCTCTTCTGGTTATTTCAGAAAAATTTAGACAAATAACCGCAAGACTAAGACACAAGTTGTCTAAGTAATCATACTAGGGGTTTTTTAATTATGATAAATAATTTATATACTAGGCGACAGAATGGTACCATTGAATGAAGTGCTAATAACCTGGAGGGTAAGCGTGTAGACTGTCAAACATGAGGTTGTAAGTTCAAATCATCCTTTCGTCTATTGTTGTGAACCATATCCTACACAAGCTTTTAAGCTTAGATGAAATGGTTAATAGACAGATTAATAAATTATTTCAATAAATATTTTTCGGGAAAAAATAGACAAATGACCATGAGCCAACCCTTTCCTAACGTTACTATAGCTAATCATAAAGTATGAGAAAAAACTTACTATTTCATCGGTCTTAATATAATTGTTTATGTACAATATGTTAGCCCACCAAGACGACATGCAGCGTTCCTGTTCGAGCACCATTCTATTTTTCCACAGCGGGCCTTCTCCTATTTTGGGCAGCCAAGTCATATAAAACAAAATAACTACTGCATACGCCGGCGTTACCCTGCAACCATAAACAGTTTGTCGTTTACAAGAAACGACCATCGTAACTAAAATTATCTCAAACAGGTACTTAACTGACATTGAGAATGAAGGCTTGCAATAACTAAAATAATATTATACACTAAATAAATAAACCATTATTAATTAGCACAAATTTCAAAGTTTATTTTGGGTTTATAAAAGTAAAAAAATAATTTAAAAGTAATTACGCCACTTATTTTTAGAATTATTAGTTTCTTTAGTACATATGTCTTGTGTACATTATATTGGTGATTCAGAAGTATATAAATAAAATTAAGAATAACGTCGTTAATCATATCTGAGCTCTATTATATGATAAATGCAAGACGCATTTGAAATAGTTTATTGAACGCTAGCCTAGGTATATCAAAATAAAGTATTTAAACAAATAAGTTCCTCAAATTCACCCCATCAATTACTAGTGGCCAAATTCATGTACATTTGTGAAGACAGTAATTGATGGGGTACAAATCGAAGACTGTGATGGAATAACTAAAATAGCCAAAGCCAATCCTGTATCCGAAATAAATAACCTAATTATTGTTAAATGCAATTAGCACGATCCTTTGAACAGAAAGCCCCAATCAGCGGCCCCTAAGGCGTGACTAATCGAATTAATTCCTCACTAAATCTGAATTAATCAACCAGCCAATGTTTCGAAGTCAGTGTAGTTAAGTCCTATATTATTGGTAGAGAATTCACTGTTCTTCCCTTTCGAAATTATTCCGATTGTTAATTGAAATTCGAACAATTTATTAAGACCCCAAAATGCAAATAGAAAACTATCAAACTAAATGGATTACAAAATCAATATAAGCCGTCAGAACGGAAATACAACACCGGGTAAACTAATTCAGGATGTCTTTAAATTTCATATATCACTAGGAGACTCACGAGACTTGGTTCGCATTAATATCTAAAACCTTTAATTATGTTCATGCGTTACATTTTGTTTAAATCCCCACTCCGCTGAAGATATCTTCTTTGTCTTAACGTATAAACCATTTGTGCAAATCACAAAGTGTTGAAAGCAAAGTTTGATATTAAAATCAAAAGTAGAGAAACACGTATTTTGATAAGAAATGTGCATTTCAAACACACACTTCAAATGAGATCTATGCACGTTAACTGATTTTTTTTTCATTACACAAAATGTAAATATAACTATATCGCTATTGCTGTTCATCGACATATAAAAATTAATATATTACCTTATATACCGGAATATGAGTATCGGTATAACGTTGAGTTTGCCGCGTCGCTTGTCGAACTCAATAAGCAGGAGACGGCAGAAGAGGAAGGCGCTCAGCATTAGGAACGTGTCCACGAGCAGCGTGTTGCTCAACATGAACGAGTTCGCCGGGCTCCTGATCAACTGGAGCATTCAGATACAAGAAGATACTTGACTTAAATTGATTGGAATACGCGTATTTGAGAAATACTCGAAGATTGATGGACTGCAGACCCCATTCCTCCCTCCTTCCCTTTTCCTTACGTACTTAAAAAGCCTTAAAAGGGCTCGCAATGCATCCATAACTCCTAATAATGCCGGATAGCTATCGTTAGTCACTAGACATACGGTTACGCGCGTGCTCGTTGGCCCCTCTCGACTATAACAATAAGCACTCACGCTCGTAACCCAGAAGGGTAGGCAGAGATTACGGATCCGGCGCGATCCTGGCACACCTCTCTCGCTTCTTTTACATCTATACCTCTACGCATGTACACTCGACGGTTACGGATACTTATATCGCCTTCTTCAGTATGTCTACTATAAAATAATTAATAAATATTCGCGTTACTTCAAGGACCGTAATATAGTAAAATAATGTTTACAAGATCATTAAGTATGTGTCTACGCGCTTGCGTTGATTTTAATTACAATACTCTAATTTACGGGGTTAATTATTTTTATTAGCGGCGCCAGTGGAATTTGATAGTAATATTATGTATTGATTAGATGGATTAATAAGAAATAGTCAAATATTTCTAAATCATTGGATTATTAAAATAGGTTATAAATAAATACTCTGCAATTTTTCAGCAATTATATTATTAACGAATAGTCTGCTATTTCTTTATAATCTATATGATTAAACCCGAGGGCTAGGGCCATTACCTAAAATACAAATACTTCAACCTCTCTAAATTGATTATCATACCTATACCTACTTATAACGTAGAATACAAAAACATATACTAATTTATTGTTGACAAAAAGTAAATTGAAAGGTCTTATATCCAAGTTGAGCACGCCTTCGTTCGATATGGGCACAATCAATATTTTACATATTATTTTCATTCTCTTTTACACGTTTCCTTTTCTTTTTAGGGTCGCGTACATCCTTTTTTGGGTAAATTTTGTGCCGATTTATAAGGTCAAAGAATTACACATTTAAGAATTATGTATTATAAAAAATAAAAATAAATTAACCTCTCTGTACAATATTGTTACCT
>DWTW01002498.1:0-10959 GCA_018246275.1 Papilio slateri
ACCTGCAACCACCTACAACCACCTACAACCACCTGCAACAGCTTGCAAACACCTGCAACGACGTAGCCCACGTGATATTCGGGACTATGTTCTATATTTGTGCGAAATTTCAATAATATGTGTTGAGTTATCAAGTAAATATTTAAATAACAAAAAAATATATAATATATCCCCCGGGAACCGAATTTTTTTTTGGATGAAAAGTATCCCATCTGTTATTCGAGACTATTATATATTATTATACATTATTATAGATAGTATTATAACATCAATCTATAGGGTCTGTGATAAGGATCAGGTCTCTGTAACAAACATGGTTAATCCACGAAATATAAACTTATATAGCGGACCTGTATAGCGCCGTCTTACAAAATTTTAGATCATCAGTAGGCTTACGGTATTTTCGGGTAATTATGTGATTACGAAGATGAGAAGCGAACTGGAGTACAATAAAAGTCGTAGAATTAGTTAATATACAGACGTACAGCTACTAATTACATGTACACACATGCTTGGCAACTTTGCCATGCCATTGAGAACATTTACGATGGCTGTTCCTTGTTATTACTTGTCGGGCTGTGGTTAAGCAATTTGAGTAAAATGCTGCATTACTACGTGCTTGATAATTCTTAGGCACATTCAGTGCGGGTACGACATTTGGTTGAAATATAAACTTCTTTTTTACAAAGATAATTTTGTTTTGAGCCGTTTTGGTAGCTGTCATTTAACATCGGGTGAACCGTTTGTCTTTTGCCTCCTCTTTCTTCTATAAAAAATGAATAGTCTTATTATTTAACAATGGAAGTGGTAGCACCACCAACAGTGACTGTAGGAACGCGTCGACTGGACACGGGATGTACCACGGCAGCACTGAATAGAGTACTTCCATCTGTCTATCACTTAAATAGCACTCGATATTACCCCTGCAAGTTGATGATGCGCTGGGATCTTGTTAAATTTACATTCACGTGACGTCATCCGTAAATAAAGATATTGCTAAAATAATTCTAATATTTAATTTGTTAATAATTACGGAATTATGATTGTCAATAATATATGTAGATCGTTAAGTATACAAGAATTAGTATAGATATCTTTTAAAAATAAAACCAATTCTTAATAATTAATAGTCTGTTTTCTTCTGATAAATATGTATTAGTTAAATTAGTTATTATAGTATATGTTGATTCCCGTGACGTGATGAAGAATTTATAGTGGGTTGCTATGCAGGTTAATATTTGTGATATAACCATGTTATCATCAATGTTTTGGTTAAAATGATTAAATCTCATTCTCTTTATGATGATAACAATAGCAGCAAACAAGATACCGTTGCTAACGGTACTAAGTGTTCAATGTCATGAAATTACGTCACCAAAATGGCGCTCAGGCGCATTAACAACTTGCGGGTGTAATACACATGTAATGTAATAAATGTTTCGTACCACCGTAAGATATAAAAAAAAAAGAAATTTGAAGTAGGGACTGCAATTGCAATGAATAATAAAGGACGTAAGCACGTAATCCGTCGACAGGTGGGAGCGAGTCGTGCATTTATTATAGCACACCTGCCGCTGAATGCTATTTCCGTTCAAAACAATGATTACTGGAAGCGAACGAAAAATACTTAGACATTAATTACATGGCTTGTATTGAACAGTCATGCAAGTCCTACTACAAATTTTATCCCTTTTTTACAATACCAAATTTCTGATGTCTAATACGATTTGAAGGTTAGTGGAAAAGCCTCGACCGGACAAGTGCCACGACCTTACAAATGACTATGGTTAGAAGTAGAGATACTAATGCGTACATATTTCTACACTTAGTCTGATGCAGAAATATGTATGAATACACACCAGGGTATATGAAGTCTCTAACCCGCACTAACTAAAATTATGTCCCTTTTATACCAAAACAGGCTCCACTCTCTTCGTGCTGTCTATACACTTCTTTATGTGAAACATATGAATAAACAACGATCCTGCAATTCTATTGAGTATGTTAACGTTTTTTTTCTTCCTGCCCTTTTCCCACTTTATGTGGGGTCGGTACAGTACGACCGTAGTCCATACTGTAATAGATTTTGTCTATAGTTATTTTCCGGCCGCCTGCCTGACGCCAACCCTCCTCAGGCATATATATGAAATATTAGAATAGTTATTATCGAAATAATTTACTAATATTTCTTTTAACCATGTCCAACCAAGTTTAAAACTTGGTTGGACATGGTTAACGACAATAGTCGAATGGCGGGATTCGAACCCACGACCGCGTTGTGCATATTTCTCGGTCCGTACCCTTAACCATTGGACTATTGGCGCGTGTTTAGTGTTTTAATGTTTATAGTTAAAAATGTAGGTACTTTAACTACTAAGCTATAGGAATTAGTATTAAATTAATTTAACGTCGTCACATGTTAACAAACGCAAAATCCATTTAACATGGCTTCGCTTTCCCGTTACGCTGCAGACAAGACACTTAATGCAAACTGAGCGCCGCGCTGTTCTTACATGGATAGTTACTAAATTAAACAAACACTGTACACGTAACTGACTTCAATATAAATTATAAAGTAATCCAGCCCAGCTACAGGCTGGATTAGGAAAATACTTCGTGATTACCTTAATTTAATAAGAATTTCGTTGGTATTTAAATTAGGAGATAGAGAAATGTATAACTTACAAAGTACACATTAAAAATCAATAAACACAAATTTTAACAGTCGCAGAGCCCGTGACAAAAGCAGATGTTAGATAGCTTAGAAAGGAGATCAGCTTAGGAAGTGCCGCGACCTTACAGAATGCAGGTGTGATATTGAGGTATTTTACTGGCATGTTTCCACGGATGTATGAGGTACGGCTGGCATCATCGACTTCTTGCCTCCGCCTTCTATCCTTTTCTTTAAACAAGGGGAGTGTTTCTTCATTTTATAGTTGAAATTATTTTTAGAGTTATAATATTTAACTTTAAAAAACCAACCCGACTGACTTTGACACTCCGGGCAGACTGAATCAAATGACACCTTACTTTTCAAAATCATTCAAGGCGTTTAGGCTATGTCATTATGGTACAGACTATCTATGTCTGTAGATATTCATACGTACCTACATACATGACCCTCCTTCTGGGTCAATGGGTCAAAAAGTAAGCTTCTAGGTCGTATATAGGGTATACAAATACAATATGGGTCACAAAATTTAATGCGTGCCATATCTTTTATCTAAGTTCAACGTCCAACAGGACCCTCGTCTAATTCTGCGCAGTAAAGTTTCTTTATAATTACAAAGTTGCCCAAGCAAACATATTATATTGCGAAATTATTTAGTGAAGTGATAATAAAAACTATTTCATATCTTAGTAAAAGACGACAAGTGCAAAAGAGGTTTAACTTTAGTTAATTGTCCACCGCAATTCGAATAATCAAAACACTTTCACATTGCCAGCCTATTCGTTAGAAAGGGGGGCGGGATACAAAACGAGAATAGGAAGGAAAGATGTCCTGCAGCACCTCACCTTCAAACGATAATTATAACCCTGGGTGGGTTATAATTACCTCAACTGCAGTATCAGAGAAGTACCGTGATATGTTGTTACTGGCTGTACAGAACGTTATCCCCTCCTAGACATGCCGCCACGTGGATGTCACTCTGTGGATACGACGGGTGTTCAGTATGTGTATATACATAAATTATATAATGTACAATACACTACTGTAATAATAGAACCGTGGCAACTGGATTGAAAAACAATCATACAGATTGACTGCATCTCTCGGGAGGCTAAAAGTTACGCTTGGCCTGTGAACGGGTTTTGAAACATTTCAAAAATGAATTTCACTTGTAACAAATAAATTGTTAAAACAAACCTTACGTAAACTACTACGAACGGCACTGAGCCAATACTGAGATTCAGCCACACAAAGAGTGCATCTCTAGGGAAATACTAAATATTTTGTTTTTTTTTTACAAAAATAAATGGTTAGAAGATATTGATTACAATACCTGTGAAAAACTAGTTCAATGTATATGTAATAGAGATAATAAATATATATGTAAAAAGTAAAAAAACACACACACATACTCGCGTGTGCACTAGTCGGTATGGGGCTCATGTTAGGATAGGTGAACACTAATGTGGTCGAGCTCGACACACCAGACGCGATGCTCCATCGTCTGACGATGCCGAAGTGCATTTCTTCCCTCTGAAATAAATAAATAAAAATACACTCACATAAAAATATAATTTTGTTTTTGAATTTTGTTCAACCTCTAGTTTTAGATGCAAACAATACTTATAAAACATGAAAGGGAAGTCATTGGCTCCTTAACCGGTCGACCTAGTTAGGGAGCCAAGGCAATAATGAAGTTGATTTCTAGTGTGCAATAAAGATTCTTATTCTTTATTTATTCAATATTGCCAAATAAATGTCTTTTAATAAAAGGTGACTGAAAATAATAAAACTGGTTACGTAGCCTCAATTAGTTGAAAGGCAAAAATCACACGGTGCTTATAAAGATTCGAGGTAATCGCACATAATCCTGTACGTTCCAATTTCCCTCAAAACAAGATTGTACAAAGCGCCCGCCCGCATCATACGTAGGCGACGTAACCCGCTTCAATTGATCAATCAACTGGTAATTCCTAATTGCACAGTTAGGTCAGAACTCGCATTATTTTTACAGCTCCCGCTTGATGTTATTTGCTTTGGTTTACTGACAGAACAAACAAAAGAGATGTGTAACAAAATTAGCCTAACATTTTATTGGCTGTGCTATTTTTGCCACAAGGAAATTCACTCACGTCGAGGTTTTCTGGGTATATTTAATGTAATCGATAGGCAAATTTTCAATCAACTCTGCAGTGTCAGTATAAACAACATTTATAGTATTTAGCCAACGAATTGTATTTTATGTATTCAAAGTAAATAAAAACATATTTTGATATGAATATGGCCTATGTCCTCCTAACGCCATCGCTGCGTTTCTCCTCTATGGAGAATTCTCAATATCGTATATTCAGGAACTAGAACTGCGCCATTTATCAATGAATCCTTAAACTTAATATCTCACATGAATTAATCCTATAACATTATAAGTAAAAGACTAACTATTAAAAGATTGACTTTCCGAGCAGAAAATATGCACGTGACATACGAAACCCAAAATTGGCTAACTTTGTTTTCAACTTGACCGATTCCTCAGCGGCGTCGGCAGATTGCGTCCTGGTTTTGATTGAACGACGCCTGTTTACTGCGCCTGTTTGGTTTTATATAGTGACTTATTAGTTTGTACCACAAATTTAATTTTACGACCGACCCTACAACTAAGAGATTCTCTATACCCGACTGAAGCCGAAGGAAGGTCATATTTTATCTCCGTTCCATTGTGAGTGTTACGTCTAGAGTGTCATAGTCGGGTTTTTTGGTTCTTATATTAACTATAACTTGTTATATACATACTAGCTATTGCCCGCGGTTTTGCAAACATTAATTTCTTATTTTCCTCTCTAGAACTTTTTGTCAGTCGCTTTTGCGCATAACAACTTTTAATTAAAGGTAAAATATATCAAAAGGTTTTTATTGTGAAAACATTATACACTGTACCATAGCAACAATATAACACTACCGTGGCAACCGTTATTGTAAACGAAGGTTATATTTTCCTATCCCTCGGGAACAGTTTTTTTTTCGCGATAAAAGGTACCCTATGTCCTTTACTGTATCCCTTACTATGTATGTGCAAAATTTAATGATGATCATTGGAGTCGTTAAAGAGTGTACAAAGAGAGAAATGTACAAAGAAACAATTATTCTTACATTTACAATTTTGTTAAGTTGTTGCGAGAATTTGGATTTATCTAGTCAGCTAAATGATAAATATAAAATTCGTAACAAATGTATGCAAAACATAGACTACATGAAAGCTCCCACTTTCAAAACCGACGTATGCTTCGTATACCTACTTACAGAGAATAAAGGACTGAAATAAAACCAGATGCAAGATCCTAGTTACAATGCGGAAGTATATAAGTATTGTATCTGAAAGTACCGCTCTATATTTTGACTATTGAAATTTGTGTTTCGGTAATATTTGTCGGACCTATCATATTTATTTTTTGTTGATTCTCTTCATAGCAGAGCTCAAATGTTCACATTAAGGTATTAGTTATTCTAACTTGGTAGGCCTTTGATAAATCCGTATCGTAATTGTGAGATACGATTGCATCCCAAGGTAACGGTAGCGAAGGTCACGATTATTCAAACCAGATCAAAGTTGTTATATTGAATGGAGTAAATACATGGATGAATGGAGTTCTTGTGTGTAGGATCATGTCGAAGGAAAATACTATCTCTTGTCTTAGTTCCTGGCACACCTTTCTCGCAGTACACCTATACATGGTCGTGGGTCACTGTTGCCTTTATCGCCTTTTTTTTAAATAACCATCAAAGTCGATATATTTTTTTTTATTATTTTTCTCACATAGTTTTTGTTCTTCTCTTTTTTGTAATATAAAGTTATTATTTAGATTTCCTATTTATGCAAACAAAACTTTGTTTTTGGATGGCAATAAACAGTTATTCATTTATTTATTATTTATTTATATAAATTCATCAGGAACAAACTCCTACTAATAATATCCCCCATTTTTCAGGTAAAATAGTTTTTATATCTCGTTTAATATTACAAAAAAAATATATATTTTTCTTAAATAAAACTTAGCTTCTTAATTCCATGTTTTGTGAAATAAATTCAAGAAGCACTCGATGTGTGCTGACCTCGACTTGATTATGGCAGTACTGCGGACCTCTTGTGGACGCAACCAGTTCGTGAGAGTGCGACGGAGCCACCTGCAAAGCCTTTCACTACACGCTGGGCTGCCTTTAATCTCGGCAACTGAATATCTTAAATAAGTTCTATAAAGAATATATGTAATTTCAATTTTATCTATGCTGTACTGAAAATAAAGTATTATTTCTTAAGATACTTGTTTTTAATGGATCTATTTTATAAACTGTGGTTGAGTTTGATTGTCTATAACACTTTTGATATTTTTGAATTGTGACCAGTTTCGTTTTGTTTGTACTGTTATAAAGGTAATATACTTAGTATTTAATGTAAAAATAAATAGTTTTACTAGTTACATAGCTTAGAAAATTACATAGCTAAGTACAACACATGTAATTCCATTAAGTAATTAACTTGAAAGCTCAAACTGTACAGAGCTTAACGCCCTAAAGCATCTTTTATCCTAAGCACGATCGCTTACACAGATGCATTCTTAGAGAGATGACGCTACGTTAGCTTTTCGTTTTTAAAAGGTTTCTTCTAATTACGAACTAATCTTCATGTTGTTTGTAATTCAACTGACGTGCTTGCTTTCGTGGTAGATGTGACAGCCTTAGAAAACTACAATAAATATTTATTCATTAAACTTATGAACACCATCAGGAACATTAAAATATTCGTCGAACACGTCGTGATAAATGGCAGGTACAAATTGCTCCAGGTCGATGAAAATAAACAATAATCTAATTTTTTTGGATAGAATAGGTAAATCCAAATGAACTTCTAGAAAATGCCATCAATTGACGTTGGTTAATGCCAACGAATACCCCCGCAAGTTGATAAAGCGCTGGGACCATGTCAAATTAACATCCACGTGGCGTGGTCCGTAGATAAAAAGAATAAAATGTAATAAAATACTGTAATAAATTAACTATTTAATTTAATTTATCAATAATTATTGAATTATTATTCTCAATACGAATAGGGGGTAAGTATATAATAATTGTGTAGATCTTTTCAAAATAAAACCAAATATTTGAATAATTAAAAATGTAACCTAACGAGTGTGAAGTATTTTCCTACTCATTTCAACACAAAGATGACAACAAAACTAAACAGCTACAGTAGCAAACAAGATAAGAGAAACAACAAAAAGTGCGTGTTTACGACTCGATACACGTACGTACTCGCTGGTCAGTGTTGCTTACGACGTATACTCAGTGTTCAATGTTACAAGATTTCGTCACCTAATGGCGGCCATGCGCAATAGCCACTTGCGGGGTATACAAATACAAATATCATCATCATTATCGTACATATGTAATAGTTACGAAAGCCGCACTAAAATCAAAGAGCGGTTAGTTTGATCGTATAGAGATTTATTTTATAGATAACTAGAGGATAACTTATAGCGACCATAGTGATATACTAAAGAAAAGGAGATAATAAAAGTATCCGAAACCGACGAGCGTGTATCCGTAGATGTGTAGATGTAAAAGAATAGAAAACTGACTTCCTGGTGTCCTCTTGTGTCAGAACTGAGGTAATGGACCGTATGTGTACCCCTTTGGGTTTAAGGCGTGAGTAATGAATGTCGGAGATATGTGTTTCTGTCATTTACTCAGAGGTAAACAAAATATATATGCTAACAAAATAAGACTCTTCGTAACATTTCAAAACAAAATACATTTCAATATGAGATTCCATATAGGACAAGAGTAGTTAAAGTCGGTGAAATAAATGTACAGTCATGGAGTGTGCGGAAAATTTGTTTCAGATTTTTTTTATCGAATAAAGTGGCAAACGAGCAAGCGAGTCACCTGATGTTAACTGATCGCTACCCATAGACATCCGCGACAAGCTAATGAGTCGCAGATGGGTTGCCTTAATGGCAGAGGAGGGGATAGACAGGAAAAAGGATGTTGCCTTTTCCTATTCATCCCCTCCCCGTCCATTCCTCTTCCTTTTCCTATCATATCCTTATTAGAAAGGCATTAGAAGGGCAAGAGGACTGAAATTGTGCCTCTGGCACTTCACTCATCAGTCGAAACGCAGAACACTTCTACTTCACGCCTGTCTTCTGTGAGGTCGTGGTATTTCGCACCGGTAAAGCCGACCCATTCGTGCAACGGATGTTCTTGTTGCGATGTCTACCACTGTTAATTTATTAATTATCTCAAACAGAAGACCCTTAGCAACCATCTGAAATTAAACTACCTAATTTTACTAGGAAATGTTGACTATTTACTAATAATTTTATTTAGGAAATGTTAAATTGTTTTAGAATGAAATCATTACAATCATATCATTTTAGAGAAGGATCCGCGTCCCTAAAATGCACCTAAAATTTATCACAACACGCTGTAAGTACCACCACACGCGACATTTCTGTCAGTATACAGTGGAAAGAAAATAGAAAACGCTTTCCTACTTACAGGATTCTAAGAAAATATGCAGTAGTTAGAAAACGTACGAACGATTGTACCCCAGTATTTCGTTTATAAAATGTATTTCTATAAAAATTTCTTTGTGCAATGACTCAAATGTTTTGTATTAAAATTCAAATATTTGATTTTATCTAAACTATGTTTTACATAATTTAACAGTGGTAGAACTCGCAGCAATATTTGTTGCACGAATGGGCCAGCTCGACCGGAGAAATACCACGACATCACAGAAGACAGTCGTGAAGTAGAAATATTTCTGCGCTTCGTCTGATGAGTGAGGTACCGGGTGCCTCATCCTAGTCCTCCTAGGGAAAAATCCCTTCCAATCCTTTTCTAATAAGAATGGGAAAGGAAGAGGATTTGATGGGGGAGGGGATCGACAGGAAAAGGTGAAAGATATCCTTTTTTCTGTTTGATAAAAGTTCTTTGCCATTAAAAGGTAGGCGAAGCATCTGCAACTCATTAGCTTGTTGCAGATGCCGATGAGTAGCGTTCAAAAAATGTTTTTTTTACACGAAAGTTCTTTGAGAACGATTCGATAGTTAGGCGAGAATTAAGAGTGACTCTAGAATATTTAACGTTTAGACAGTTTTCGTCACATGACAGAGAAAAGTTAGTTACTAAATAAGAGAAAGAGAACTATTACATTCGAAATATTAAGTAAGGAGTAGATTTCAATAAGATTTTGTATTGTTTTATTCATTTTGAGATTCTCGCTTTCTTTCTCACTCCCTCTGTCTCCTGTATTAAATCTGTTTTATTATTCGTTGCATTTTTTTAAAAATATATCCTATTAAATTAATTTAAAGACCAATATTTCAAGCATCCATAATTTTCTTAATTTTTACGCTTCCGTTCTAAACGCTGATCAAAAAAGAATCCCTTATATTATAACATAAAATTGTTACATAAGGGTGTGGCGGTAGTGAGAGCGAAATAAAAAATATACACCACGACAGCTCCATAGACTACATATGTGAAATTGGAAACATTTTTTAGGGCAATCTTATGATCGCGATGACAATTTTAGTACTTTAACATTAGTGAAATAACTTATTAATTACATATATATTACAATTCTACAAGTTAGATAAAGTAAGGTAGCTTTCGTTATTTAATTTTATTATTTGTAGTTTCTGTTATACCATCTGCTACAACTTGAACCACACCCTAGCATTTACTTATAAAAGTACAAGGAGGAAATGAACGAAAAAAGATTTTGCGGTCTAACCCCCTCTATAGCGGAACTTTTAGGGAAAACGATTGATACCGGCTTTTATAGAAGGGATTGGAACGCATTCCTTTTCAAATTAAATATTTAGTTGAAACTGTTACCGATTTCGATAGTGATGGAGCCAGCTTAATCTTTCCTTAGACATTTTCTACTTTCCTAATAAATAGGCGTATAGGAATTATTTAAATAAATATAAATAAGTCTAATATGGCTGGTTTAATTCTTTCGCTTTTTAAGACTACATCGCTGCATTTAGATTCTACAATACTAGCGGCCCGCCCCGGCATCGTACGGGTATTTAACAAAACTGAAGCCGGGGCAGGCCGCTAGTTTTAACATAAAAAGTAGTTATTGTGACATAACTGTAATAGGTAGATATCGCACATGGTATCGCGGACTTATTTGTAGATATCGATGTCCTCTATAAAATTGTAGTGCATCACTTTGCTCTATTGTCAATAATTTCCGCAGCGTACGCGATATAACGATT
>DWTW01002499.1:0-10959 GCA_018246275.1 Papilio slateri
GTAATAACTCATCTCTACATGACCGAATCACATGTAGCGGTGAGCTGATGATCTATAATTTAGATGTAAAAGACGTTTGTAATAATTAATTTAAAACTTTAAACTACTGTAGTTCTCTTTATGTAATTGGGTCCATGTAAAAATTGAAAAAGATATATGCAGACTTTTTACAACTATTGATGCGAAACAATTTTTGTTTCATTAATTTAATGTTTTTATCAAAAAGCTTCAGAAGAAATTGATACACTAAAAATACTTTTATGAAAAAAACATAATTTATTTCCATGTAAACTTAATTACTAAATCAAAACTAGTTCGTCGTTTTATTAATATCATTTTCCCCAACAAATTCCCAATTCCAACACACGAAAGCCGTAGGTGCTATCATTCCGGTTAATGAAGCTCATTTCTTATATCAAAGTGGCAAATTAATCTCGCTCTAGACGCAGTACTTGAGGGTGAAATTATCCTTAACAATAGACAATACATTACTTCTTTTTCGTATTTTTAGACGTTTTTTTTTTTCGAGTTGTACAGATCACATTTTTCAGTCGGTTTATGATATCGCTAGTAAGACGTTCACAATTTTACGGCGACTTATACCACGTAAAATTCTGGGGATCGGAAAGGGTAGTTTTGCTTCAGCTAAAATTCTATAAAATGAAGTTATCAATTATTTATATATAATAACAGTAAAAAGAATAGTATGCACCAACGAAACTGGTTGAAGAGAACATAGAAAAATTCTATTGAAACCTACAAAAACTTGACAATCTGATAGAAAAACTGAAGAATACCCTAACTAGGGCTTCTTGTAAATAAATTAACAACTTAAATTAAATTAAGAACAAAAATAATTACAGATATTATCGTCGTATTCATATTATTAGGTACAAATTGTTTTGTAAATATATTTTTTAATTTTACAAGGAACAAAGAGGCTTGATTATTATTTTCTATTCCGATATATCAGAGGGGTTGGGATGTTTGTCTCTATATGACGAAATGACCCAGTGACGAAAATATTTTTTTTGGTGGCGGTTGGGGGAAAACGAGTAGCGGTTTGCCTAAAGTTAAATGATCATCGTCGGCCATGAACATCTGCAACACCTGAGGGACTACAAATGCACTGCCGGCCTTTAAAGAAGGAGTAAGATCTTTTCAGAAGAAGAGGTAGAAAGTTACAGGAAAACCGCGTGGTAGTGGTATTCGAAGTTCTGGTGTTCTGCGATGACGAAACTCAGTGGCAGACGTGGTTCTAAACACTTCTCCGGAACACTCCCCGTGGTTTCATGACATTGGCTTGATCTCTAATCAAAAAAATTTACCCGCTCTAATTAATAACTGTAAAATATATTTTTTGTATTGACTTTACGTGTTCCGGTAAAATAAAGCGGTCGGTAAATACCTTCTTGACCTGTCCTTTACACGGACATCGCTTAATTCCGATCTAAAGGCAATACGTCCAGCACAGATGACGTTTTCGATTATCGAAGTCGAGCAAAGTGCCTTTAGTGTACGCGTTTGCATCCGAAGTGGACGTCTTTCGAACTAAGTGAATGACATCCCTTGATGGTAGAAATAACCTAAAGAGGAAACAAACTTTTTTTTTCAAATCGATGATAGGAACCAATGAAAAATAGTCTCACCATGAATTCTCACTAAAAAAACATTCAACGTATAAAGTTTCAAAACAGATTGCATTCAACAAATTTCATAACATATTGTGTTGGCTCGCGTCCGCACCGCCGACAAATGTATTAATTTGTGTAAACTTAAAATTTGTTGGTATCCCATTGACAACAAACATTTACAATCAACATGTTTTACAAACGATTTGTCATATTTGGCGTTCACATTGTTTTATGTTATGTTTCGAAACTTGTTCTAGTCCATTTTGCTTGTTTACTGCGTAAACAAAATAGACGTGTGATCATGACGTTAAATGTCACAACCCATCTTTACACCACTTATACGACACATATTTTAATTTGTCTTTATATTTGTTTCGAAACTTGTGCTATGCGATTTATTTGATGTCAACAATGTGAATGAAACACCTAATAGCCTAATGGTTAAGGGTATGGATCGCGAAACATGCACAACATGGTCGTGGGTTCGAATCCCGCCATTCGACTATTGTCGTCAACCATGTCCAACCAAGATTAAAACTTATATGGACATGATTGAAAGAAATATTAGTAAATAATTTCAATAATTTACTAATATTTCATAAATGCCCGAGGAAGGTTGGCGTCAGGCAGGCGGCCAGCCTTAAAAAAAACTATAGCCAAAACCTATTACAGTTTGAACTACGGTCGTACTGTGCCGATCCCACATAAAGTGGGTAAAAAGGGCAGAAAGAAAAAAGAAAATGTGACAACTTGTTAAATGACCATGCGAACGTCATTTTAACATTTACAAAAAAACATGTGATCAGTTCACATGTTTTTTTGTAAATGTTTCAGCAGTGCGAACCCGCGGTCACAATAACTTATGTCCGACTTATCGTGTTTAAGTTACATCCATCGTATTTATCAACTCAATGAAAATTAATAAAATTCAGTGAAAAACGATTACAATATCAATCTACTTCAGTTTGGATAAGGTAGTAAAATTATTATCATCGACGTTGTGTATTTTAATATTCACTATTTTGTCCAAATAATTAAGAAACAGGAATAAAACATGCTCTCACCCTCGTAAGCTAATAGAGTGGTCAGGCATCATCAAGAATATCTTACATGCTTCTACATCCCTAGATCTGCGTATACTGCACCACAAACACTAGGCCTTTTGTACTTAGCAAGAAACTATTATCCTAAATAACATCTATACACCGTTTTATATAGTAATCACTTGTCAAATGCTTGATACATTATCGCAATCCATTTCTGTAGGAATAACTAAACCCTAATTTGAAATATTACAATTCTAACATAAACACGGTACAAGGTATACCCAAGATCGATTTATAGTTCCACTAATTAAGTTTCTATTGACTTTGGAAGCGTGTATGTGACATGTTACTAGTTACTTGAGCTATTTCGCGCAGGCTGATGAGGTAAATATTAATCTAACATCATTAATTTTAATAAAACATTCTCAGGTTAAGTTTTGTAAGTAAAATTTGTAACATTTACAATGCAGCAGCAAAACTACAAACTTTTGGTCATACGTCTACCCTACTAGAATCTCTACCTCTGGTCTATGGATCCTCGAAACCATGGCACATATATGAGCCGGCTCGACAGAGGAAGTACGATAACCTGATAGAAGTCATGCGTGAGACTGAAGCTTACTGCTGTGTTTCGCTTTGGGAATACAGTGACCGGAAGCCCAAGCCTTTGTCCATCCCATCCTTCTTTCTATTTACCTATTACCTACATAGGGAGTCGTTTTTGCGTATGTTCATGGTTAGTGGCTGTCGCCTAATATCAAGCGGAACCGCTTGCTCGCTTACCTTCTTTTTAAAAAAAATGTGTTTAAAGATTAGACACAGACTTAGTTACTCGTACATAGGTCCGTGGACACGACGAGCATGTTTCAATTATTATTATTTGTAAAGGACGAGATTTAGTCTTTGTATACAAAGTGACGTCAAACAAACAAAAGTAACCCTCTGTCTCCTTTGTCCTCACACAACAGACACTTCGCATTTGTCAACGGCGGAGACATCAAATAAGGGAGTGCTTTTCAAGCGCAAGTTACGACAGGTCGTGCAAGTTATATTGTACAACTCACACTCGCTTTAATCTCTTTCATCCCTGATGTTTGTACGTGACATATATTTTTATGTGGTCCATTTATACTATATGTAACGTGAAACAATACATAAGATACAATGTTATGAACAAAAAAATATTTTACTGTAAAAAACGTGGGCTGTTCTTTACTCTATTTTTATTATACACAACTATATATGTACGATGTTTTATTATAAAAATCGTACAGAAAAAATAATCATACAGTCTTCAGAAAGCCAAATATACAAAATAGATCTTGTATCCGATAGCAGGGTGTATTGCAATTGATCATTAGATTTTTCTAAATACGTATCCCCTGAAATTAATAAAAGAACAGAAAAGTCTAGTACGAAATTCTGAAATATTTTTATATTGAATATGCATTTACAACCGCATGAAATTATTCTGACAAATTTACATTCGGAAACGTATGCGACAGAAAGCATGCATGTCTTGAATTTTAATTTTAATTTTATCAGGGTTTGTTGGCTGGACGTATCGTTTTATTTTAGTAGAGCGTCTCTTAAAATACGTGTCACGCGTATAGTAGTAGTATCTTTAAGTTTTCTGTAAAAACTATTAAAAATTCAGACAATATCTAGCCAGTTGTATTTACTACAAAATATGTATTAAAATAAGCATGCACTTCTGTAACCCATAGCGGTTGACAGAGATTACAGATATCTATTTAGCGTAGTCCTAGCTCATCTCACTCGCTTCTCCCAAACATGTACGCAAACAAACTTGTTGGTTACGGTTGCTCTTAAAATCACCTTTCTTTACAATGTCGCTATAAAAAGGTATAAATTCGCCTAGGAGGTCTCCCACCCACTTTTGTCTACTAAAATCGATTCTAAAACCTTTTTTTTGTATAGGAGAAGGTGGCAAACGAGCTGGCGGTACACCCGAGATTAAGTGACCGCTACCCATAGGCAACAAGCTAATGAGTTGCAGATGTGTTGCCTACCTTTAATGGACAGAGGAGGGATAAACGGAAAAAAGATATTTCCCTTTCCTATCAGTACCCTCCCCCATCAAATCCTATCTTCCTTCCCCTTTGGCCTTTGGCACCTGACCTATCAGACAAAATGCAGGATATTTCCACTTCATGCCTGTTTTCTGTGAGGTCTTGATATTTCACTGGTCGAGCCAACCCATTCATGCAACAGATGTTGTTGTTGCGGTCTCTACCACTATTAAAAAATATGCAATTAATGTCCTTTGTGTAAGAATAGCATAGAATCTTGTTTATTATTACTATATTGATACAAAATAATTATTTCACTAACAGATTTTTATACACATTAGTAAATCTCTAAATAAAATGCACAATTTTGTACAGGGATTTAACAGTGGCAAGCATTAACAGCGACAACAGCCAGCCAGTAAAAAAATCCAGCAGAGTGTCATAGTATTTTTTCAAATATTAATATTATTTTTTCAAAAGCAATAAATAATGTATATGAAAACTTTGTCAGATATATAGAGGCAAATTCTACTCATTTAATCAGAAACTACCCAAAAACGTTTACCAAATTTAGGATAAATGGTTTAATACTTGATTTTAAAATGACTGCAATATCAACTCTAAAATGTTGCGCTATTTCTGTAATCATCAAAGTTTGATTACTCCCTTTAAGTATACAGTTAGTAATACAGTAGTCAAACTAACCCAGCACTTCAATAGTTGGGCACCCGCCATCACATCATAAGTCAAGTCATTAATGTGGGTAACTATGTCATTGTCATAAAAACATAGTACTCAAAGGAATACAAATTTATGTATTCATTTCATAAAATGAATACATAAATTTGTATGCCTTTGTTTGAGTTTATAAACAAGACATAATCAAATGCAGTAGTACTGTTAAATACTAATGTTCTCAGAGGTCTTACTTTCCAATCCATATTCATATCACAAATGCTGTCAAATATTATGACTAGCACTAAATAAATAAATAATCTTTAATGATACTAAATATTTGTATTTAGTAGGTTTTTTATGTTGTTAAGGAATTTGTTGAGGAAAGATTACATTACAATCATACTTGACAACAGCTGTTTTGTTTTTATTAGTATCATCGAATATTTACCAATCAAAAATAGAAGCGAACTCACCTTGATCTTAACAAAGGCTTCATTGCAATCTTGAAGCAAATACTTTGCTTTTCTGGAATATATTCTGACGACTCCAAGCAACAGATGGCCCGAGGTCCGTAAGGCCATTTTAACCTTAGGTTTGAGGATTCCATCCACAGACTTCTCAATGTTAGTTTCAAAAACATGAGCTTTTGTTAATTTCTTGTCCCAGTGTGCCGCCAGCCAAATCTTGGCCAAAGGGCCCTTTTTGGCCAGCACAAAATGTGCGTAAAACATTTTTGTAATTCACCTGATCCAAGTTGTTACATTAACGTTGGTCTGAAATAAGCAATACAGCCATAAGCATCACTAATTCAAATGAAATAAACATGTGGATATTTATATTGTTTTGTAGAAGGAACTACGAAAATCATTAACGACATCAATTTGGCGCCTATTCTAGTACACTATACATTACGATTTATTCAGCACAATTTTATCAAAATAATATATCATATGATTTATTTATAGGATTTCTTTGCAAATAAATTCACAGTTGAAAGTTTTACCTAATTATTATTTCAAGAATTACAAAAATCAACTTTCACACACAACGTAAACATGACAACAATTACGCCTTCAAGATGGCGGCAGGCAGCTTACTAGCTGCTTAACCGTTCTTTACGTTCGAAATTTGTAATTTACTTTTGCAATATAATATTTTGCTAATTTAATTATATTGAAATAATTTAAAGGTGTTTTTTTTGCGATAAACAAAAAGGGATTTTTTCATAAATAATGGTTTTAACAAATTATAGGTACTCTTTTCCGTTTGAACTTGAAGATCCATTTATAGAATTACCTATTATAGTTTATAATTTTAAGTTGTACTGTAACTTAAGTGCTTCAGTGTAATGATAAATATTAGTTCTGTCATATCGCTCTTTTCTTAGTTTGATATCAAAATCACCAGCTATGACTGTGACTGGGAAATTAAATAATGTGGTTTCCTAAAGATTAATCTTTCTAATTTAGTTCACTAGTATAAAAATGAAATTTAACATTTGGTCAATTTCAATACGAACAAAAATGCAATAATGTTTTTTCTAGTTTTTCCTTAACGTAGACTTAATACAAATGGAAAGAAACACATAAAATTGTAGCATTTGAATGTTTTTAATAGGCAACTCTCATTTTTGGTGGTTTAGTAATGGTAACAAATTCGACATTCGTTTAATTTCATAATTCCTTTGACTCTTTTCCGGTTTACCTGTGGAGTGCGCGAGACGTATGTGTAAATTAAATCTTTAATTTCTTTAGTAATCCAAATGCATTATTAACTATTGATATTAATTTTTACTGAAGTACAATGTTTAGAATCTTAGTGTTCATATATTTCGTTAAATATATTTCATTCAATTCCTCTTATTGCAGTTGTTTTAATCAAAGCATGTCATTCCTGGCGGGTCTCAAATCGCTCTATTTGTGGCCAGACCGATGATGTGACTTCTGATCAATTGTTATTGATTTTGTTGCTAGGTCTGCCACAGGCTTCCCAAGATGGGTGCGTACAGATATATTCAGGAGCTGTACCGAAAAAAATTGAGCGATGTTATGCGTTTCCTATTGCGTGTAAGAGTATGGCAGTATCGCCAGTTGACTCGTATGCATCGTGCTCCCAGGCCTACAAGGCCCGATAAAGCTAGGAGACTTGGTTACCGTGCCAAGCAAGGTGAGTTCTGAATTGTTGTCTATAATTTTAGTATGCTATGTATACATGTACGGAATGTACGAGTTTTGACGTCTAATATGTTTCTAGGTTATGTGATCTTTAGAATCCGAGTGCGCCGTGGTGGCCGCAAACGCCCAGTTGCCAAGGGTGCTACCTACGGCAAACCCAAGAGCCACGGTGTCAACCAACTGAAACCCACACGCAACTTGCAATCTATTGCTGAGGTAACTTCATTTTTTTTAATTTGTGAACATATCTGCCGAAATTCAAGTTTCTCATTGTTCAATTCAGTTCAATTATATTTTTTTATAAATAACATGTTAAAATTAATTAACTGTTTGTTAAATACTCTACGTTAAATTTACTTCTAACGAGCAGCTTTGATAACCCGAAAAATCGATATTAAAACTGTTCAGTGACTAGATTAAAATTGTAGCCTATTTACTCTTACCATAAGCTTACAAGCCCAAAATATGTTGGCATCTAAGTTTTTTTTTTAATAGAGAAAGAGAGAGAACATGTTTTATGTGATGTTTTCAGCAGTGCATTCACAGTTAGGCGGCAGTCACATGTGACATTTCTGTTGTATGTTTTTATAAATGGTTCAATTAATTGTTTTTGAAAGGAGCGTGTTGGGCGCCGCTGTGGAGGCTTGAGAGTGCTGAATTCATACTGGGTTGCACAAGATTCCTCGTACAAATACTATGAAGTCATCCTTGTTGATCCATCACACAAGGTAACTTTTATGGATTTTTAGATGTTTTTCACATGTTACAAAATGCTAAGCTATAATAGTAAGATTTAGAAAGATCTTATGTATTCAATCTCATACTTTGATCAAAATAACTGACCACATGGTATTGAATTTTTAGTAAGGGATTAGCGTATAAATAAAGCAAATATTTATAATGGTGACACAAAGTATTAAACCATTGGTATAATTATGGGATTTGTAACAGGGTATTTGACTTATAGATGGATAAATATTTGAATTATTACTGGACTAGTAATAATTTTTTTGAGTTTTTTAATTTTGTAAGTAGAAAAGGATCAGGATTAAAATTCAAATAGACAAATTTTAATATAATATATAGAAAACTTTTAATATTAATCATAGTATCTTTATTAAGATGTTTATATGATGAACTTCTATGTCATGCACCAATCTGAAAGGTTTTGATGTAAAATCACCTACCGTTTTATCTGATGACAAAATAATACTACTAAAAACAAATTTGTCTTTGGCTACTTTATTAACATTAAAAATATTTCAGGCTATCCGAAGGGATCCTAAGATCAACTGGATAGTGAATGCGGTGCATAAGCACCGTGAGATGCGCGGTCTCACATCTGCTGGCAGGAGCTCGCGAGGTCTGGGCAAGGGTCACAGATTCTCTCAGACCAAGGGAGGTTCCCGCAAGGCCTCTTGGATCCGCAAAAACACATTACAACTGCACCGCAAGCGTTAAATGTACAAATAACTACTTTTGGCTTGCTTGTTGTGTTTATCAGATGGAAAATCAGGAGTGGGAAATAAATATTTACTTCCTTAATTATTGTTATTTTCTTTTTTTCGTAAAATATATTATTTCACAGTACCAATACAATAAATACCAAATTTCCTGTAAGTATTTGTCATTTGTATCTGGTGATATGTACTTGTTTTGTACACTCTAACTTTTTATTTTTTTTTTGTATTTCAGTATATTCTAGAACTTTGAAGTCTTCGAAGCATCTTTGATAAGGTTAATATTTAATTATTTTTTCATAAACTTAGCCTTTAATTATTAAAATGATGATAATGCATTTATGAATGCGCAAACCATGATTACCACGCACATATTTAACTTCCTTGGATGGCTGAAGTAAATAATTTTTCAAACTAATTATTTGTATACAGGTCATAGGTTTAATAATTATTTTTATTTGATTACAGTTCTCGTACTGCCTGCAATGACATCACAAATTGAGGTAATTATAATATATATTTTTTTTACTAAAACAACCAACTTTTTACCTGGGTTTAGTCCACCAGATAAACATTTGGTTGAGTTTTGTTATGACGATTTATTATAGTTTTTTTATATATAGTACTTTGATTAACAAGCGTAACTTTGACAGTCAAATTGTATAAATTTATTGTTACGCACAAAATTACATTTAGTGCATAACATTAAATATATAAAATTCGTGTACTTAACTTGTAAAACGAAATCGGCGAAATTGAAGCTGTCAAACGAAGTTAATGTCAAAAACTTTTAAGTACCGCGCGCAACTGTTATATTTTTTTAGTGGTAACTTTTAACAAACTTTTTCTCGAAAATTTTGCTAGTTAAGATAGAACTACAATTGTATGGTTTTATTGGCTTGTCTATTACTACACTGCATCTGAAATTTGTTAAAAACTTAATGTTATAAAATTTGATGATGCTATAATTTTTTTTTATGTTATGATTCCTGCGAGAGATCTCATTTGTTGTCATAGTTACCCATATGTGTTATAACTTTCACATAACAAAATTGCTAGCTTCTGATATTGTTAGTATTAAAACACGCCTGAGAGCACAGATTATGTAAACTTTTGTTTCATATTTCACATAGATAAAGCTAGAAAAAATGTAGTGATCTGTCAAAGTTACCCTGATTGACTGTAAATGAAATAATTAAACACAGTATATCATATTTGCCTATTACCATCCAAATTATTTTTCTATTCTCTTATTAAATACTTTTAATGAGGCTAAGTAATTTGGAGATATAATTGATCTTGTCTTGGTGAGGTTATTGTTATTTACATTTTCAATAAACCTCAATCCGGCGAGCAACAAATGAAGCATAATACGGCATTTGTTTTGTTTCATTTCTGAGAAAAATCTTAAAACGTTTCGCTTTTTTTTTCAGACATAAGGACATATTTGGGACAAACTAAAAAAAAATAACATGAACCAGAAATACTGAGCTCGCTAGTCTCCAGGAGCTACACGTTTTTGTCAAAGAAAAATGGGATTGCATACCACAAGATGTGCAAGAACGAAAAAGGTTGTGGAATCCATGCCCAATTGTTACTCAATCTAGAGGTACTCTAGCTGATGAAAAGCCAAAGGCTCAAGTTATAACAAAAAACCAATAAGAAGTATGTTGACACTGATCCCCCTTATATTGTGGGTGAAGATATTGGCACATGGGTGGCTTAAATTTCATACAGTGCTAGGGGGCTATATAACATTAGTAACAGGAGTAAGAAATGGCAACTTTGGATGCTTTAGTATTTTTCAGATCTCTCAAAGCTTATACTTGGCTTCAAGCTTAATGGAACTTACACTGCCGGCCAAAAGTTTGAGACCACTTTGTACACAGGTTATAATTTGCAAAATATTTTAAATCTGCGTATGATAACATAAC
>DWTW01002500.1:0-10958 GCA_018246275.1 Papilio slateri
GGCAATACTTTGAATGATTCATTTGTAACCATTTTTTATAAAAAATGTTATATTTTTATCGAAAAAAAAGCGAGAACTTAGTTGCGCACCTAATAGAATAGTTTTATAATATCACTAGCAGTAATGATAGGATAAGATTTTGATATAAAAACAGAAAAAAAACTGTTATAAGAATAAACAGGGGGTTCACATAATGTTAAACGAACATGGCCACCCACAGATATCCACAAAGACCAGATCCAAAAAGAGCTAGGTGGGATGGAAAGTAAACTTGCTGTAACCAGTAACTTTACTCAGGTACTAGTAGAGCTGAGGTCAGGCTATTCATTCATAATGTAACATAAATGTTGTCATTGTTTAACTGATTGTCATCCACTGCAGTGGCATAAATATATTATCGTAGAAACGTGGCAAATTCATTGGATAAGGCCCCCTGTATCAAAATCAGGTTGTAATTGAATTTTGATAAATCACTTAAGAAGTTACCCAACAGTATTACTAAATTTTATTTTAAAAAGTATAGGCATTACATATTTATATAGAAATAACAATTTAATCAC
The DNA here is from genome assembly GCA_018246275.1 of Papilio slateri. NCBI lineage: Eukaryota > Metazoa > Arthropoda > Insecta > Lepidoptera > Papilionidae > Papilio > Papilio slateri. The sequence continues at coordinate 561 of DWTW01002500.1, forward strand.
TACAAGATATTTATTAATAAAATTATTTTCTTCTAGCTTTCTGTCCCGTTAATTTCATTTAAACCTAAAAATGGCTCTTTAATGACAAGCACTTTTGGTATTCCATTTTAGTCTTTCTCAATAATATAATAACTTTTTTTGAAATATTTTGAGTTGTGGCAGATATAATAGTGTAAAATGGTGAGGCATTTATAAGAACATTTCTTTTTTTTTTAAACCAGAACATAAATGACTTTGACTTTTTTTTTATTATTGGACTTAGCATTTTATCTGGCCCTTTGGTTTACCTCAACAATACTCACTAAAGTCTCCTTGTGAACATGGATCATTGTTTCATGGAACATTGATGGTTCCTTTTTTCTGTGGCCACAAAGCCTAAATTAGACAAAAGTGTCTGAATAACATCAAGGTGTCTAGAAAGTACTTGGAACCAAATTTTTTTTTAATTCTGTGAACTCTTGCTCTTCTATCTATTGTCCCATGTAGTGGCCATTGTTGATAAGTATGACAAAAATCCGACAGAATTTTTGTTTTTGTATTTTTTTAGATGCCTCATTTTCCAATAACCAATATGATTCACAATATAGAAGGCATAGTAAGGAGTAGGATAGCTATGTATGTTCAAGTTCGATGCCAGACTTGGAAAAAATATAGTAATGTGTTTTTAGGAAAGATCTATTGTCATTGTCTTTGAGTAAGGACCCTAAGATTTACAATGTCCATTTTCGATTGTGAACTCTTTCATTTCACCAATTAGTCCTTTACAATTAACCCTTATCACTGATATATGGTGAAGATGCAATATTGTTCACACTATAATATGATTCACGTTAATTTTTTCTATATTCCTATTCGCTATCTTGTTTATATTTATGTCGGGTGCATCTGCTATACTGTAGCTCTTAGTTACGTCCAATTCTTCCTTTTCGAAGTTCATTCGCTTTTTCATCAATAAAGTCATTGTTCTTAAAGTACTGACCAATTTTAAGTAACTTTTTATTTTTGTTTTCAGGCTCCCTTTCTCTCTTTTGCTTTTCGCTCCCACTTAAATATTTTCTTCAACTAAACATGTTAATATCTAACTTCCACAATTCATTTTTCTTTGTCTCTAATTACAGGTTTAATAAAATAAAAATTCAAAGATACCAATGACCAATTATTATCATAACAATCAAGCGAAGAATGCGTAGTAGAGCCCTCCGTAATGAAACAATAGAAATACGGCACGGGCCCGTGCCGTTTTGCCTACCTTGCCACCCTATAGTTAAGCCACTAGCTGAAGGCTAATTCTGTATCTGTCCACCACGACTTTGATGAAAGAAGCGAAATGCTATTTTTTAATTTTAATGAACTCTAGATAGATTGAGGAGTTTCGTGTATACATATAACCTCAATGAAGTTCAAATATAATCTTTAATTATAAGCCTTCTTTGTATATTAGGTGTTTCGGCATCACCAAATTACTAAAATCGGAAAGGCAATAAAATGAGAATTACTTTTATTCTAAAATGTTTGAGAAGTCAATTTTCGTATTTGTGAATATAACTTATATTATTATTAACATAAATTGAAAGAATTTGCACGTTAAAAGAATGCGGGACGAAACTACATAATCTGCGAAGGCTTAAGGAAAGAGAAGTCTATTTGCATGCGCATATTAAAGAAGCCGAGACAAAAATACACCGCTTTCAAAGTTCGCGTGCTAACTCGCAAGTTTACATGCATTCCTCTCTAAACATCACCGCATCTTCAGGAGCGTGCAATATAACGATAGCCTCGGCCGCCGACGAGTAAGCGCAAGCGTCCGCATGATTATTCGAAGGCAAATCGGCTGTGCGTACGCACGCGCGCTGCGTCGCTACCTCTCCCGCCAGTTTCATAGTTCTAGCCTAACGTTCTCAAAATACGTGATAAGAATTGATATTAGTGTTTTCGTGTGGCCATAAATTACAAACAAGACCATGTGCGGTTAGGACGTGCAAACTCATATTAATGGTAATGTGTCCAAATTAAGCGACCGTCGCGGCGCGGTAAATGTATCCATTAAACGGATTCAGTTAGACGATCGTGATGCCTGGACATTCTGGTAGCCCGTACTGGGCGGCGGTGGACTTCGACAGTGAAGGTGATGATGACCAATCGCCTCAATCACATCACAGACTGTACCTCGACCCTTGGGACAACGATGCTTTCGGGATGATACATGGAGAAAGCCCCGAGTCGAGCCAAGGAGACCACATAAATTCCTTCGCCGGCGAACCAGTGAGCGCCAGCTTTTATTATGTACCCACTAAGAACTACGATTCTGGTGAAGATTTCCCCTCACCAATGAAAAGAATCGTTCCACCTGAAGAAGTACCATTGTACCCTATATATGGACGAAAATCGTCGAAGATGGCTACGCCGGAATACCCGGACGTACCAATGTACAACACTAGACCTATCCGTAAGTAGAAATAAGTTATATGAAATATTTCTTGGAATGCCTTTTCGGGTACGCTTGCGTACGGATGTTATCGCACCGTGAGCAGATAAGCTGAGGTTCTTTCTAGTTAAGCCTTTTGTTAAGTTACTCAACCGTAGAGCTAATAACAGATCCAAGAACATAAACAATTTTAGGGTTTATTAAAGAATGATTTCAAGGTTCTCTTATTTATATAAACGATGGTAAGTCTCTACGGCAAATAATACATCTACTATTAACATTATCTAAATGTAGTAAAACTACAACAAACCGATTCACGAATAACTCTGAAATCACTTATCGGATCGGAATAAAATTTAAATGGAACCAATCTGGAAACAAAAACTATCGATAGTAAAAAGAAATCGATTCGTAAATAACGAAGTTTTGAGGTACAAACATCAAAAAAAAGAGCGAATTGAGAACCTACTCCGTTTTGAAGTCGGTTAAAACAGACTTTTTGTTTCTTTTGTTTAAAAATTCACCGCGGTCAACGGCGCCATTAAAAATGGGCGAAGTAATATTTGACAGAACTTTATGTATTGCTATTTCACGGTGATACTCGATTTTAAATCCTTTTATATGTTAACATAAGTTTTACATAAAATCTTATTCATGGCATAAGAAAAGGAAGTTATACATAAATTGCATAAAGCCTTGATAATTTTTTTATTTAATTAAATTTACGTTTTTAACAATAATATATGCCAAGAAAAAACTTTTATGGCGTCACAATACTCTTTGTCATATTGTAGACTATAGTTTAATTTAATCGAACAATATGTTAATTATCTTGGGCTATAATTAATATATTAATTATCTATCTAGTTAAGAAACTAACATGAAGCGGCAATACTTTAATAAAAAATTACACACACGATTTTTTGCAGCGGACCGAAGGCGCTCACTGTACATAGAAGAACCCTTGTATGCCCCTCATCCAATGGTATACGAAACACCGTATGCATATGCGCCTCCACCTGGCTACATGAGCTCGCATAGACCACGCGTGTCCCTCAATCATCAGCCGGACTATCATATGGCAAGCCTCTACAACAAGCATAGAAGAGCGTCCAGGTAGGTTCATACGGTATTACACATTATGAATTCGTTATTGCTCAAAGAAACTGATGCGTCATTGAATGATTGCGTGACCTGCAATGAATATTAAAAAGTTTTTATAAATTCATAAAGTGTTAATATACTGAAATAGAATTGTTTCATAACTGTTTTTTTCCACTTTTACGGACTATTTAACTTGAAAAACTGCTTTACGTTACGACTAGCTAGAAGACGGTTTTAATTTAAACTATTAGACAAATCTATTTAGTTATTAATATTTATTATCCATATTCTACCATCGGACGATTAGACATACGGCAGGTCTCCATACTTCATAGTAGATACACCGCGAATTCGAATTCGAAGGAAGCGATTCGAATCTTCTTTGTTCATCGTGCGTGCGGTAAAGGATAGGAATAAATGCCAGCGTGAGTGTTTTCGTCCAATTATGACGCGGGTACCTTCAAGAGAAGAGTTAATAAGCAGTTGGTTAATGTGTACCATCTTTCGAGCACATCATTACTTAACATCAGGGATTTTTGTCAAGCCCTAGTTTAATAATTATGTTAATATTCGTACCTACAAATACAAGCAAGTCGGCAAAAGTTTTTTTTAAATAAAAATTCATATGAACCCAGAGCTCAGTGGCTAGGTTTTTGGCTAATAACCTTGGTGACATTATAGCAATTGCTATATGAAAACGTGACGGCTTATCAATATATATCAATACACCATTGAAAAAAGGAAATATATATTTGTAACGAGGAAACTCTATTAAAAAAACATACGTAAACTTTACTAAACAAACTATCAAACTGATTTTAATAATTATTTCAACATTAGAAAGACAAAACTTCATTATACAAAAGTAAGATACTCGTAAACATGTTTTATATATTATTTTTACTAGGTATAGAAAGTTACCCTGGCAACGCCAGGCACGAATAGATCAGAAAGCTCCAAAAGATAGTCAAAATTCAAGGTTAAGGGTACAAGTAATACATAAAACTAACACGATGTAATTAAATAGAACATTTCTGAATTAGATTGTATCGTTTAAGAAATTTTAATAACTTCACCGCCGTTTCTTCGTGTATTTTCTTTTTCGATCTAATAACTCTCCTGAGCATTCGTTAGTGTTATTACTATGGGTAATTAGCGTGAAGATGAGTTAAGATACTGTAAAATTTTGCAATGATTCAATATCATCATTATTATAATCGAGAAAATAATTATCATAATAAATACCGGTGCAGATGGTGACAAATATTTTTACATTGGTAACAGCCTAAAATTAAGTTGAAACTTTCACGAAAAAAATATTGGAAGCTATATTATAATTTAACTGTCTGTCATTCATTATCAATTAAATCAAAACATTATTTGACAAGATTTTCAGTTGTGAAATCGATGATGTCGTACACATTTTATGTTTCAGTTTGACAAAAGCATTTTCAATGTTTTCCGATTACCTTCAGATTCAAAGTACTGTTCCTCTTTTAATGAGTAAGAGATAAAACAAAAACAATGATGATTAGCGTAATCAACAAGATAGTTATGTATCAACAATATCAATCACATTTCATTAAAACCTATTTTATACTTTCGTATTTTTCAAATGACTTATCCTACCGTGAGTTCACTGCCGAAAACATCCACATAAAACATGTTGTCATCTCAGTTATATTTATAGAGAAAGAGAGAGAGAGAGAGAGATAACAACATGTTTTATGTGATGTTTTCAGCAGAGTGAACTCACGGTAAGCCACACTTATAAGGTGCGGTGAAATGCTAGTTTAATTGTGAAGACAAAGAAGAAATTAAGTATAATTGTGAAGACGTCCATGGGCAACGTCACGGCCGCTGGCCGCAACACTTGAGACGGTGCACGCTGCCGTCCGTGACAAAACACGCGAACATTTTCACGGTAAACACGCTCACCATAATAGACGAATATTCAAATCATTTGGTATATTGTCGGGAAGGATGTTTATGGTCTTCGTGATTATTTTTATAGTCTAGCACCACTGTTACTTGAACCGTTTTTGTAAACCAGCAATGGACTTCTTGTAAACCATTTTGATTACGATTTTTACGATTATTAAACCCTACAGAGATGGTCAGCTAGCTAGGTTTCTTACGTGGCTTTGGACAATCCTATCACCACAAACTGAATAAAAGTGTAATAATTCGAAAATTTAATTTTAACATTGAATACTTAAACTATAAATCAAACACTGAGTCACTATATACATGTTATATTACTGCTTTAAAAAGACTACGTTTTTAATAGATAATGAGGGTTTATAGATGTGATAACTTTAGTATTAATACGAAGACGGGCCTAGTCAGCGTGTGAACGTGCGTCAGTTTTTGCTTGCTACAAATGAAAGTCTCATCTGTGGGAATCTAGCCCGTTTCTTGTTTACGCAGAGAAACTTGTTCCTAGCATTGACCTCTGCACGTAATGAAAATATGTAACAATAAAACATAATTGTCATTGACCCGTTGATTCAAGAAGAATTCTCAGCTCAATAATAGTGCACATTTGTGTTTATATTCATCCAACTAGAAATTAATGAGTCGCAGAAGATATCAAGTGTCGTTAGGGATGCCTTGGGTGTAATGTGAACTTATATCGACCAGATTAGCGACAAATTTAGCATCTACACTCAACATCTAGATCTATGGATCTAGAATAGTTGTAAATAGAAATCCATGAGTGGTAGTACATTATGTCGACGAGCATTATTGAGAAAAACACTGGTACTTTGAAACAAACAGTGATGATTTTATGATTTGTTAAGTATGGTATTTTTATTGGCCGTGATCACTCTTTAAGGAACGCTATGTGCTGTGTGTCGCATAGGTAGTTATGTTCATTAGTTATATTCCTTCCCGTCCAGACGTTACCACCGGCTTCTCATATTCAACTAACAAAACATCTGAAGTTGCGTTTAATTTAAAAAAAAAAACGTTTAAGGAAGAAATACTAGCCAACAAGTGGGGAACGTTAAGTAAACATGTATCAGGTGTCCGAAACTCCGACGACACTGATGTCTTAGTAGTATTATCAAATATTTACGTTTTGAATTCGTATAATTGATAAACAAGGGTACTTTATTGTGTGAATTTGAAAAATATTATTTTTCTTCCGGCCTAATCACACCGACTACGATCACGGATGAAGTTATTTTTATAGATTATTTTTTAAATACGAACTTTTAATACCTGTTTTATTAACCGTGTAAATAACCTTAACATTAAAGGATTTGCTTAGCTATCGCAAAAACCTTTAGACGGCGCCTAGTGTCATTTGACATCCATTGCAGGGCATTTTATAATTCAGCATTAGACATAACCTTAGAAGGCTTTCTTAATACGTCATATGTGTTACGTGGTGTAGTTACCTATATTATAAACAGGCAACATTTCTCTGTAATGAACAAACTTTGAAACTACTGAGCTAATTTTAATATTTATTTCACCGTTACAAACCTACACTATCCAGAATAAATAACTGTATTTTTTTAATAATATCGTGAAATATCGCTTCCTGTAGTTACTGCTTGATGCGACCAGCAAGTCATTTGTTTTGTGATTAATATATATGCCTAGTCGTTCACTTCTAAGTGGTACGTATTACATTCTCTCATCCGTGTCACTGCATAATGCGTACTTCGTATTAGATAACCATCGGCGCTTCTCTATGACTTAAGACTTCGCACTAATTCGCGAATGTTATGCCGACTCCAATAGTTCTACTTTCTAAATTTACCTGCTCAAAAAAAAAACGTATGTTCACGTAATTCATGAGTTAAATATTTTTGCCGAGTAACATACGTTCCCAAATATGGTCAGCTATACGGATTATAGAGTTATACGGAGGAAAGATTTTTTAATGAGAAAATTGTGAAACTATTGAAGTGATTTTATTAATTATTAATATTATTAGATTGCATTATCCAGAAACAGGCTATGTTATTAATAACGTGCGGTAGGCGCGCACAAGAATCAGGTAAAAATAATTTTATATGTCCTAATTATGAAATCTTAATAATATACGGCGAAACAGCGGAACGTGGTGTATTTTTTTATCGATCGTACTTAACTATCGTCAATTTGTATGCGTGCGTTCGTTTGATTGCGCGAGTTATGCGTCGACTTGACCTGTTTGATTAACGTTACTAATTATCCTTTGTGCATACTAAAAAGACTACACTTCTTCTAAGTCTACGAACTCTTCAAAGTATGTCTTTAAAACTACTAGATTAAAAAACGTGTGAAAAATTAAAGCCCACGATTCCCTTCAAATTACGTTGAAGTTTAACATCGGAACGTTTTTTTAAGTTTTCTCGTCACGCCGTTATGTATATATATTGGGAGTAGACAGAGCTTATCATCATACAAAACGAGCAAAGATCTCGGATAAGTAAAAATCGGTAAAATGTAAATATATTGTAACAAACTGGCAGGAAATCGAATCGTATGTCAAATGCTTAGTCTAAGCTCTAAGCTATAGTCGATCTAAGGACCCCAAGTATTACTTTGGTGATTCAAATTAAGAATTGATTTTACAAGGCATTTATGCAGGGTGGAAGTTGCGCGAAGTCTTAATATATATTTCATATTTATTTAATATTAATTTTAACATTTTAATTATACTGTATGTAATTTGTATTTGTTACAAAATAAATGAAATAATTTACCCTTTTTTGCATTAAAGGATGGCAGAGGCATACGAGCAATGCGTTTACGAAAGCTTGTCGCCGGAGTATGAAGATTGGGCGCGGCCGTTTCCTAAAACGGCGCCGGACAACTTCCATCTTTCGAGATACGGTCACTTGCAGATCGACTATTCCTGTAGCTGGAATTCACTCGATAGACTTATTCGTAACCATTGAAAATTTTGAACGTTCTAAACATTCTAGACTGATAAGGTATTCTCTATGTGGTAAAATATTCCAAAGCAATCACCGAAGAGGCTGAACCGATGAAAAAGGTTTTTGTGTTAAAAAAACATTTATGCACTATAATAAAATAAAATAATCAGAAAATACATTTAAATTGAAAAAAGACGCTTAAAAATTCAAAATACAAAAATTGTAACCTTAAAAACATTTGTCTATAAACAAAGATGGCTGCCAACAGACCATGTCAACACTTTCATTATTGCATTGGAGAGAAAATGCAATGACGATGGCGCCGGCAAAGTGAAGACACACGTGTTCATTGCAAACATACAACTAGTACGTGCTTATTCACTATGTTATGTAACATGTCGGATAACAAAAGGATGAATTGTGTAGCCTATCAAGGTTTAATGGTAACAATAGGTCGTCATATTGTTATCATTAATCGTTTAATGATAACAATATGACGATCTATTCTTATCATCAAGGAATAGATCTATTATTTTTCTTACCAGTAACTATCAAATTGATAAACATGGCGTCCGATGAAAACCCTATAATATATTTTGTGAGATTTTTTATTTGTAATAATGAACGAAAGTATATTTTGCACAAAATAATATTTTTTAATTTTCGGTTATTCTATGACAATAATACTGTCTGAATAATTGTCAGACAATGTACGCCTAGTTTTAAGATCTTTGCAAATTATATTTTTAACAATGTTCATTACTTATGAAGTGTAAAATTCTATTTGAAGGATCGGTTTGTTTCATAATGCACTAAAATGTAGTTAAAAATTGTCTAAAATCTACTAATATACTCACATTAGATTCCTAGTACGTAATTACTGTGTACACGCTACACATTATGTATAATATGTTGAAATGATTTCGTCAATTGTTTAGTATTATTAATAATCTAAATATTCACTAATAATTATGTAAAATGTATATTTTAATCATATTTTTAAGATTAAGTGTTGGCCAAAGATAATAAAAATTATTGATCGAAAAAAAAATATTTTTTTCATTTAAATAAAACAAACACATAGAATTATTTACGATTGTTGTTAATTAAGTATAAATTTATTATCTCTATTATGAATATTTCTTTTTTTAATTTTACGATGCCGCCTACTTTAGGGCGTAGCATAATCTGGTGGGAACACGTCTTCATTTCTATTATTTTTTTTCATGTGTCTAAGCGTTAGACCGAACAAGATAGCGAATTGAGTATCGAGAATTTGGAATTCATTGCCGTACCTAAAAATTGAAAAGCAACTACGCTTACAATAGATATATGAGGTAAGCATGTTTAAAAAATATTTATTTTTTAATTATAAATAAATATTGAAATGTATTATAAAATCAATTTTATAAGTATAACCTGAAGAAGGTTATGCCGTTACATTTCGAATTAAATTAATTTAATAATAAATTAAACCTTTTGATAGTTATCCGAAACAGTATCAAAAGGATAATTTAAACTATTTATATTAAACTAGTGGACCCAGCAGACGTTGTCCTGCATGAACGTAGTGTTGCTTGCGGGTTAAGCTTACGTCATAATATTTAAAATAATCTTTTGGAACCCGAAGGCAGCGCCATCTGCTGGGTTTATTTCTGAATCTAAACCATCTTCGAATCCACTTGAACACCTACACAAAAATCATTCAAATCGGTTCAGGAGGAGTTCAGAGAGGAGGAGTGTCAATACACGTACAGAAAAATTATATATAAAGATAAAGCACACAACTCGCAGCTAGCGCTAGTGATAATCGAGCATCGCTGACACGGCACTACTCGGAAGATATCCCAGACATCAGCGTAGGTGAGATTAGGATAGCCCTAGAACAACTGAAAAATGGTAGAGCGCCTGATGAGGATGGAATTACTACAGAACTGCTGAAAGCCGGAGGGGTCCCGATCCTAAAGGAACTACAGCGTCTGTTTAATT
>DWTW01002501.1:0-10957 GCA_018246275.1 Papilio slateri
GGGGGGGGGGTACTTTATGTGTAAATTATGGACTTACAGCTTTGGAGAATTTGCGTGCCCCCAAAAAATAAATGACACAAAAAGGCCTGCATACTTTTATATGCAATTATTCACTATAACGAACTATGAAATATTTATATTTCGTCTTGGTCGATATCAATTAAGACAAGAAGTAAAATGTGAATTATTTTCTGTAATAAAAAAACTTATTTGGATATACGTGACAACGAATATGTATCAAGGATCGTATTTACGTAGTTGTTGCAGTTGAAAATAAGAAATCTCTGCCTATTAATCTAGCTCAGGGCGTGAGTATTTTCAATTCGTTACATTGTTTAAAAAACAGTGATAGAGCCAACAATAACATCTGTTGCAAGAATGGCCCGGCTCGAACGGTGAAATATCACTCACAGAAGACGCCTGTCTTCTGTGAAGTGAAAATATTTCTGCATTTCGCCTGATGAGTGTTGTGCCGGAAGCCTAATCCTAGTCATTTTTCTCTTCCTATCCTTTTTTAATAAGGAAAGGATGGAAAGGGGAAGAGGAGAGGAGATTTGACGGGGGAGGGAATGGATAGCAGAAGGAAATATCCTTTTTTCTGTTTATCCCCACTTCTGTTCATTAAAAATAGGCAACGCATCTGCAACCCATTAGCTTGTTGCAGATGCCTATGGGTAGAGGTCACTTAACATCAGGTGACCGCTTGCTCATTTGACACCTTCTACCAATAAAAGAATACACATAACTGACGTTGAGTTTCTCTATTGAGATACAATGGTATCCATTGAGGAATATGGGATATATTGGACAATGGATACTATATTACTTTATCCATTTTATTATATTCCAGTATCCAATACCGAGTTCTGCGTCGTGGTTGCGAACTTCTGGCAGTGGGAGGTCGATTGGTCTACTCGACGTGTTCTTTCAATCCCATCGAGAACGAGGCCGTGGTGCACCGTCTACTGCAAGAGACGGGCGACAGCGTTAAACTGGTCGACGTATCTGACATGCTGCCAGGGTTGAAGTTTCACAAGGGTAAGTGTTACTAGAACAGTAACATCATTAATTACTTCATATATGCACAAACAAGACTTCTTTTTTCTGCCATTTTCCCACTTTAAGTGGGGTCGACACTGTACGACCGTAGTCCATACTGTCATAGGTTTTGGCTATACTTTACAGCCGCCTGCCTGACGCCATCCATCCACGGGCATATATATCAAATATTAGTTAATTACTTTGATAATCTACTAATATTCCTTTTAACCAAGTTTAAAACTTGTTCGGACATGGTTCACGACAATAGTGGAATGGCGGGTTTCGAACCCCCGACCATGTTGTGCATGTTTCGCGGCCCGCACCCTTAACCATTAGGCTATTGGCGTCCCTACAATACAAGACATAGGCAGACTCAAACAAGATTGACACTATTAAAACTAAAAAGTATCGGCGGCGCCTGCGTCTTCAGACAAAGCTTACAAGAATAAATTGCTCTTGTTTAGGTCTGCCTATTTTGTGAAGTGGCACTGACCCGCTCGAGGAGGTCCATTTATGCCCCGCCGTTGCTATCTCTACCAATTTCAATATTTTTTTGTACATGACGTGTTCGTATATTAGTTTCTATAGTATATAGTATAGTATAGTTCTAGGGTATAGACTCCGAAACGGCTGGACCGATTTCTATGAAATTTTCAGGAAATCTTCAGATCTTCAGTTTGGTAGCGATCAGATTACAATTAGTGCTACCTGTGCGAATTCGCGGCGAGTCACTATAGTAAAGAAAATAGATTTGATTGTTTGTATGTTCTGGATAAACTCGAAAACTATAGAACCAATTTAAAAAATCATTCACCGATAGAAAGCTCTTTTATAAGCAAGTAACTTAGGTTATACTTTATTTTGTATCGACCCGAGTGTAGCTGGGACGCGTTGCTAGTATTACATTAGATTTGTTATATTTCCTCGACTCAAGGGAGTTTGTTTCACTCAATTTGTTATGCTTAAAAATTTGAAAACCTCTGTGGCCTCTTCAAAGCAGTGTACAATATCTTTCAGCGTCTGTGATAATATTAATTAAAACATTGATATATTTTTGTTGTAGGTATGACGCATTGGAGACCGGCATCTAAGGACATGGTGTTTTATGATAAATACGAGGACGTGCCAGAGAAATGGCAGACGGTTGTCCGTCCGCAGATGTTCCCGCCCAAACCTGAAGATCTGTCGAAATACGACTTGGACAAGTGGTTGGTATAACATTTTACTTATGTATATATCAACACATAAAATATATGCAACATTCAAAAAAAATTCAAAACTAAATTATTTGTGGTCGATTTATTTTCAAGAATCTTTTGATAATATGCATTCATATGTGTCCAAATTTCGAAAGTACGACAAACGATACCTTTATACGTTATACGTTTTTTCGATACATTTTATTGTTTTTTTTTTTTAAATATTTTACGTCCATTTCTAGCATACGAATATTACCGCACCATCAAGACACTGGTGGATTCTTCGTGGCGGTATTCGAGAAGACTTCTCTTTTACCCTGGGAGAAGACCGATGAAAAGAAGACGGAGAAGGAAGAAGTAGAATCGCCGAAAGAAGATAAAAAAGAACCGCCAAAGAAGAAGAGAAGAATGGGTGGATACAGAGAGGATCCGTTTGTATTCTTTTCCGGCGATGATGAAGACGTATTTCCTTCCATCAAGGAGTATTACAATCTGAAGGACGATTTTGATTCTAAATGTCTTTTAACGAGATGTCACGTAGGGAAAAAGAAGAATATATATCTGGTTTCGCCTATCGTGAAAGATATAGTGCAGAAGAATGAAGCCAATCTAAAGATCATCAATACCGGCGTGAAGACATTCGTCAGGTGCGACAATAAGAATATGACGTGTGCTTTCAGGTGAGTCTTTCTATATTAATTCATTATTTAGATCATTGGCCGACATCAGCTCACTACTCGACATAGGCCTTCCTCAGTGCTCTATAAAATTACAGTGCATCACTTTGCTCTATTGTCAATAATTTCCGCAGCGTACGCGATATAACGATTTTTTTCATACGTTGGTTTACTTTATCGAAGTTTTCATACGGATTCCTAACTTTTTTGAAAATATTCTATCGCTTATGTTCATCAGGTATAATGTAGGATTCTAATGGTGAAATAATTTTTCAAATCGCTCCAGTAGTTTCAGAACTTATTCAATTCAAAGATAAAAATATTATAAGATTTGATTTTCCTCTTTATAATATTAGTTTAGATAAATGCATTGATTCTTATTATATTTCTTGTCACTTCCTTTACTGGTATGGCCGTTTTGTTAGACCATCTTTTTCTATATATCTTTTTCATTCCAATATTTTGTATATTAAGTAATAAATTAATTTCAGGTTATCACAGGAAGGCTTGCAAAGTATTTTGCAGTATATAGGACCAACCCGTAAGGTGAACATCCTGAAGGAAGACCTGACCCTCGTACTGCAGAACGACAACCCCAGCAACCCGCCGGATATCAAACTGTTCTCTGAACATACACAGAATTTAGTTAAAGACTTAGGTGAGTATCTCGTTTTATATAATTAAATATACGAAATATTTAAATAATATACCTATAAACTAATGATTTAATTATTTATAAATACGTACGTTTGAAAGCCCCTTATGTTTTTTTATTGGCCTCGATTAATTTTTTTGAACTGTATTGTAACGGACCTGTAGCGGATCGCGGCGAGAAGGCAGAGAAATCAAAGCAACGTATCGTGCGCACTGTAACGGTCGGACGACTGCTTACGACTACGTGTGCCGCGACTACCCACTGATAATGCATCTATTAAAATTTCAAATCTCTAACGTTTTTTTCTAAGTACCTATTAAATGACCTAGCAAAGCACATAGATAATAAATATAGTTAAAATACCGTACAGAAGAAATACAAAATTAAAACGAAAACTTAACAAAATTAAAATAATACAATACATCGTTAACAATACCGCCCCCTAGTGCTGACTTTCAGCACTACATCATTGTACCTCAAGCAAAGCGATTCTAGTGACTGGACGTCGTAACACACCTGTGCGCGTCCGTACGTCAACGCATCGCACCCGACCGTCCTCCCCAGCATGGGTCGCACTCACTACACCGTGTCTCCATGAGCCACGATCTAACTGAGGATCTATTAATAATACATAGTCACCTACTGATAATGCTTTTGCCTCTTCACACCATTTTTGCCTAGGTAGTAATGTTGGGAGATATTCTTTTAACCAACGACTCCAAAACAGATCGGTTAGCCTCTGCGCTACTCGCCAACGCTTACGTAAATGACAGAGGTCGCTGTTGTCGTATTTACCATAAGGAGTTCCATTTGAGGAAGTGCCAATCAAGAAATGGTTAGGAGTTAACGCTTCGGGATAGTTAGGGTCGGTGGAAACATGAGTTATGGGTCGGCTATTAATTAAAGCTTCTACTTCGCACATCAATGTTGATAAGGTGTCAAGATGAGGTGCCTGTTCCTTGAGGACGACCTTCAAGGCTGTTTTAACAGAGCGCACCATGCGCTCCCATGCGCCACCCATTTCTGGTGCACCTGGAGGAATGAAACGCCATTCTATGCCCCTTACCGTTCCGTCGTCCTGTAGACGTTCAAAGTTAAGCTCTTGAAGACTGCGCTTCAGTTCTGCGTCAGCGCCCCGAAAATTAGTTCCATTATCGGAGTACAGGATCTCAGGAGTGCCCCTACGCGCAATCATCCGCCGTAAGGCCATTATTGTGGCGTCCGTCGACAGGCTCTCAGACAATTCGATATGAACTGCTCTTATAGTTAAACAAGTAAACAAAACACCATACTGTTTAAGTCGTCTCCTGCCTGCCGTCACCTCCATCGGTCCAAAAAAATCGACACCTGCAGAAGAAAACGGACGTCTGTGATGCTGTAACCGTACCTGTGGTAGGTCTGCCATACGCTGCGGGCGTGGCGCCGCACGCCGATGCTTGCACAGCAGGCAACGCGCCGAAACTCCTCGCACGGTGGGACGTAGCCTGATTATTATAGCAAGAGATGTCTCGTTAACAATAAAACCTAAATATTGCGTGCCTACCTAAGTGTTGGTTTTGGATAAACCGCTGCTGATGGAGGGAACGCTCTTGAAACAGAAGAGCTGGCTAGCTTGACCTCAATACGCAGTCGGCGTTACTTGCATTATATTTGCTGACGCGCAGTGCGATCCATTATGTAGGTTAACATAGCGCGGTAAACACAACTTTTTTTAATTTATTAAAAATATATGACCGTTATATTGAACAACACTGACCACGACACTGAACTGCAACAGTTGCTGTTCAGTGTTGTGGCCAGTCAATATTTCATATTGACTAGGGTCGCATTAAGGCTCTAGCTGTGTCTAGTAATGGGACGATGAGACGCGATGTAAGTAAACTGGTGATAAGGTGCAGGCGAATTTGTATGGCGGTTATAGTTTTCAAATCTTATTGTGTGTTGTCAAATGCTGTTAGTTATTGTTTCGATTTTTTCGTAAGTGTTTCTGCAATAAGCTTGATAAAAGAACAAACTGTTCGAAAGAAATTTGATTATAAGAAAGATCTATGATATTTAGGTGTTAAGAATTCAGATTTGTCATTTATGTGCTCAAGTTTATTACCAAGGCTGTACGCGGTGCGCTATCGCACGGCGCCGGCTATCGGCGTCGTATCTCGCGCGGTACCAACCTAGATAACGAGGTCCGCACTCCGGCATCGTATGTCACACTTTAATGGACGACAATTATTTAAATTGCCACCTTGTGTATAAATCAATTGATTGTATTCAACCTCTGCAGGCGGAAATAATATGTGGTTCATTGAATATTACTTTGACTCAAAACTATATTTTGTTATATTGGAGTATTTCCGCTATCGAGCCAGTTCTTTCACACGGCCGTCGCTGTGTGGTTCTCCATTGACAAAATGTCACATGGTACCAGATGATGCATTGTTAAATTGTGTAATCTGATTTCTCTTGTTAAATAATCTCTAAACATTTGTCTCTCACAATTAATTTTCAACGCAGTAGTAGCGCAATAGTTGAACTTTCGTTTCGTATTAATTCTTGATAATACAGTACATTGTCAGTAATACACACAGCACTAATTAATGAGTAACGCGAGGCATCCGTGTCTATCCCGTAGATGGTCCACGCGCTAAACAAATTAGAGGGTTTTCTCTCTGTATGCTAAATGGGCACAGTTCAATCTACATACAAGATTGAAACTGTGTAAAATACGGTGTTTGTTGTCGGTTGGTGCGGATATTTTCTGTCTTTATTTATCTAACCCATGCCCTAACCATCAAGGCAGACCCGGCTGGCCAATAATACAGCTCAAACTATTTATAATAAGAACAAGGAAACTGGTGTGCTGTTTACAGGTTCTATATTAGGCTCGGAATATTGATTGCTGCATTGATGTACTGTTTGATGTTAAACAATGTAACAACGACGAAGTTCCTTGTTTATATTTGTAATGTAAATTACTAAATCAGGACCAAGTTCAGTCTCTTAACTTAACTTCAATGCCACATCTGAGACCTAACAAACTTATAGAAGAAAACTCTTCACGTAGATGAAGTGATAAAAGTATTCGTAGTCTCCAAATGGGTACGATTCATGATAATAAGGATTGTCTCTTACTAATCGCCAACGTACGTGTGTGCGCTGCTTATACGGAAGTGCGATTTGGAAGGAAACAGCCGGACCGCACGTCGCAACTTGCCGCTTCGAGTCAGTTCCCATTGTTGCCGCCGACACGGCAAACGCTGGTCCGACACGTATTACTGTAGTTCGTTGCAGCCGTTTGTTTATGTGACACCTATATTAAAGTTCATATTCATACCAATGGTTGGCATTCAAAGTTCACTATGTGCAGTAGAGATCAAAGTGCAATTGTCACCAATTTTGTTGTTTTTACATTGGCATACATTTGTTTTTTGTCTTATGCGGTTTTTTACATGTGTCTATTCTAATAGAACGAAAAACGTTAGGAGTTATTTTCTTTTTCTTATTAGTCGACGCATCGATTTCACTTTTTTATATCTTTACATAGTATAAAACAAAGTCGCTTCCGCTGTCAGTTCCCTTAGATATCTCAAACTACGCAACGGATTTTAATGCGGTTTTCATCAGTGGACAAAGTGATACAAGGGGATTAGTAGAGTAGTAGTAGGAAGAGTAGTAGATTTGTTATGTAATGTTGCCGGAGTTTGCAATGTAAGCGCACAAAAATGTGTAAAAATTATTTTTGTGCGCTTACATTGCAAACGTTGGCTTAACCTTGCTATAGATCAAAATGATGTATTTCTACGGAATAGTATATCTTAAAAAAAGTCCGCAATGGCATATCATCTAGCCATCTTTTAAGGATAGCTTGCTATACCCATTCCAACTTCTAAAAAAAATCCCAGGTGTCTGGGCGCAAGGCGCTCGGACGTTAAATTCGTGACAACGAATCCTAAAACTACCATCGGCGCTACGGGATTTCTCCGCTCTTCCGCTCTCCGCTCTTCCGCTCTCCGCTCTTCCGCTCTCCGCTTTCTCCGCTACGCGGGATATCTCTCTCTCTCTCTCATGCCGCGCTCTCAATATATTAATTATCATCATCAATCATTATCACAATCAATATCATCTCAACATATGTTGTTATTCTAGTAAGTGAAGCAGAGGTCGCTCGATTGTGAGATTGTATTGACAAATTGTGACATGTTTCTTCAATGTTTCATATAAATGCCATCTATTGGCATAAATCCGCATTTCATGGATAAAATAATATTTTTTTAAAAATTAAAACACGAATTACAACGTACCCGCGAAACACTGAGTTTAATTATTGTTCAATTCATTCGTTTTGATTAAGAATTAAAGGAATGATGGTGTTGTCACAGCAATTATCTGAAAAATAATAATGATGATTTTATTGGTATTTTGTTAGCTCTTGGTAACTTTCCAAATGGAACACATTCATTCTTATTTAAGCCTACCAAAGCTGTTGTGTCGTTCTACCACTACTTCAATGAAAAACGTGACGGTACGGTTGTGGACAAAGACAGTAACTTCTTTTGACATCTCTAGACCTCTTAAGAACACTGCTAACCAAACCTATCCAAATGCCTCCACTACTTTTAATATTATTTTTTTAATGGAAGAAGGTGACAAACGAGCAAGCGGTTCATCTGATATTAAGTGACCTTATCCATACGTATCCGCAACCAGTAAATGAGTCACAGATGCGTTGCCTACCTGTGATAGACAGCAAAAGGACATTTCCTTTTTCTATTCATACCCGCCCAATCCAATCCTCTTCCCCTTTCCATCCTATCCTTATTAGGAAAGAATGCATTGAAATTGGGCCTCCGGTACCTCACTTATCAGATGTATCACAGAAGCTTATTTCTACTTTACGCTTGTCTTCTGTCAGGTCGTGGTATTTCACCAGCCGAGACGCCCATTCGTGCCACAGATGTTGTTGCGAGCTCTACCATTGTTCAATACAACATATTGCAATATTAATATTATATTAATAACAGGGGGTGTCTCATTTGAAAGTATGGGCTGTTTTTATTGGATTTATATGGATTCTAATCAACACATACACTTTTAAATGTGTAATCACATTCTTGTTCCCTTAAAGTCGTCAAAAATAGATTCGCAAAATTTCAATTTATGTACCTCTGGCTACCTGTAATGTAACTCTAACAGTGGTTCGCAAAGTTGACTGGACACGGATCCATCTAACAAAAATATTCAATCTGGGGACCCACCTCTTGGCTGTCTTAGATGTAGGCAAAACCTAGAGTCTAAAAATCTTTGAACGCAGTTCAAATTATTCTTAAAATCAAAATGTAGGTAATGTCTAGTTTCAGTAAAATTTCGTCTACAACATTTAATTCAAGGTTGCCACCAGGTGGCGTTGTCGTGGGACGTCCTATATAAGTTACACTACTACAATTCAATTATTTGTATAGGCATTATTTCATATCTTTCCCCGAACCTAGTATTTTTATTAAAAATGTAAACGAGACTGGACCGTTACTTGCGGCTCCCAGCGAACCAACACAATAGCGTCTTAATCGTTATAGCCCCTCGCCCTTTGTCCCGTTTATTTATTTCTTTATAAAAATAATATATGTTGTAATTTTTATGTTTATTTTATTTATTTCTGTAAGCTAGCGCGCACCAACTTATGGCGCGCTTAACCTGAAAAGTAGGCAAGGAAGGCTTGCTTTCTAGTGAGATATGTAAAAATATTTTTTTCCAACTTATTCCTTACCCCGTCAAACCTCCTGAGGACTAGAATTAGGCCTCTGGCACTTCACTCATCGGACGAAACTCAAAATACTTCTACTTCACTATCTTCCGCGAGGTCGTGGTATTTCACCGGTCGAGCCGACCCATTCGTGCACCAGATGTTGCGGACTCTACCACTGTTAAATACTCCTTCATACTTCGGTACGCCCGGCCATTCGTTGCCTTTCACATCAACAACTCAACATCAGTATTGAGGCCGAACGTTAAAG
Source organism: Papilio slateri (assembly GCA_018246275.1). Classification (NCBI taxonomy): domain Eukaryota; kingdom Metazoa; phylum Arthropoda; class Insecta; order Lepidoptera; family Papilionidae; genus Papilio; species Papilio slateri. Next base: position 9,581 of record DWTW01002501.1, read on the forward strand.
ATCCTTAGGACATGTGTATCAGAGTTTTGTGCACTATTGGCTGTTCCAATGTGACAATTCCATAACGGGCGATCGGTACAGGCCGCGATTAATTTATTTTTAGTAAATAAAGAGTATTACGAGAAAAACGACCGTAACACGAGTAAAAACATGACAAAGTTATTCTTTTGCATAGTAACTCTCGGCCTCGTGTCGCTAAAGTCGTAAAAAATATTTAAAAAGTTTCAAATGGGATATTTTGCCTTAACCGCTGCGTTCATCGGACCATACTCCTGATTACTAGGAAGGATGCACCTCGATTTGTCAATTCACTTTTGCAAAAATCGAAATTTTACCCCTAACTTGGATCAACTCAAAAGTTAAGTCATTTTTTCGAAATGTAATTCAAAAATTAAGAGGAGGATGGATCTATTGATTTATTTTGTTCTGAAGTGATATTGATTTACTTTGTTTTTTTTTTTACACCTAGTAGGTATACCATTGACATTAAAGCAATGTGGTGCAGGTAACGAACGTTTAGTCATTAAAATACTACAATACTTTTTGTAGTAATCTCTGGCATTAGGCATTTCAAAACCTATAATATACCATAGCACAATGTAGCGTCTTTTTCACATTGTTAATAAGTGCACTAAACTTATTTAATTACGAAGCACGTGTTGATTTAGCATTTAACAATGTATACCGCTGGCGGCGCCGAGTATCGCGTTTGATTTGTCCGTGTTTTGTGTAACTCGAGGCGAACGTTTGAGCGTCGGGTTACAGAGCCTCGTCGTGATCATCGAGTGGTTTTAGTTGGTATAAAGACCAATACGGCATCATTACGGTCGCATTTATTATTAATTAGTGTTTTTAAACAACAAATTCACAATTTAATCGACGATCGATGCACCGCCGCGCCGGCGCCACGCCAACAGAAGACGGCTATTAATGCGCGGGAAATATTTCTTCACCGCGGCGACTATGGTTTTTTTCGCTTTTCAAATTGTCGTTTGGCATGTCATCAACTTATTTGACATTGATTTGATATTTTGATTACTCGAGATGAATTGTTAGACGGACATGATTGATCAATGTCTATTTTGTTTAGGTTGTACTCGTATCTGACCAACGTGTTTTTATCAATGATTGTCTACGCAAAAAACGACTGGCTAGTAGTCGTAGGTAAGGCTGGCGGGAAAGATGAAGAAATTTTATTTGTTATACATCCTCCGCTCGTCGGCGATGTGTTTCATGTGTTCGTCCTTGACCGCCAAGGCATCATGTTTATCATATAACTTTTATTTTCCATAAATTGTTTAATAAATACTTAAATAATAATCTATTCTAATATGAATATATTAATTATAATATAATAAAGCTGATAGAAGAAAAGTT
>DWTW01002502.1:0-10956 GCA_018246275.1 Papilio slateri
CCTATAGCTTTCCGCAAGTGCTGCTATATTTAACTGACTTGACTGGATGGTATAATTATTGTTTACGGTTTTCGGTATTCGTTTCTTGACATTGACATCTTTTAATTGATTCCTTGGTTGACATTTGTTATGCTCATGTGTATTTGTATATTGTTTTAATGTTTAATTATGGTTTTAAATATATAAGAGACACTAAGAATTTTATAAAAAAAAATGTGGTTTTATTTCAGACATCATTCCTTCTGGCTGATTGAGAAGCGTGTAGGGTTTTAAATGTAATGAATGTATGTAATAAATGTAATGCGGTCTAACTAGCTAAACCTTGTCAGTTCTATAATGGAAAGTTATGCATGACATCCAGTGAAATATTTTAATTGCTGCTTAGTTAATAGAATTTGCCAAAATCTATCCGCTCAGCAATTAACCCTGTTCTAATTTATAGGTCAAGGTACATAAACATCTTAAATCTTAGGTTATGGCGGTAGACAAATAAGTCTGATAAATGATAAAATCAGTACAACTAAACTCTCTAGATCCAAAACCAAAAAAAAAATCACACTACGCCTTTTAGATTAAGATGTACACTAGCGTATTAAACACTTACAAGGTTCTCCTACCTAAATGTTTTTTAGCACTATTGGAGTGCCATCTTTGTTTTTGAACAAAATTGTTACCTCGTATGCTCGTGTACATTACAATGATATACTATTTTAGAGTATATGTCACCATCAGATTTTAATCTTTTTAAGGTACAATTTTATATATAACTATCATGCTATCACAATAGTAGAGCCCGCAACAATAACTGTTGCATGAATGGGCTGGCTTGACTCATGAAATACCACAACCTCTCAAGACAGGCATGAAGTAGAAGTATTCTGTGTTTCGTCTCAATTGTGGTGCCAGGGGTCTAATTCCAGTTCTTGTCCCCTTTCCATTATGTTCTAATAAGAAAGCATGTGAGGGAGAAGGGGGCAGGAAAGAGGATGCATAGGAAAAGGGAAATATTCTTTTTTTTGATTATCTCCTCCTCTGTCTATTAAAGGTAGCAATGCGTCTTCAACTCATTAGCTTGTTATAGATGCCTATGGGTAGCAGTCACATAATATCAGGTGACCCGCTTGCTTTGCTTGCTTGTTTTATACAAGAAAATCTTTTTTTATAAAAAATATACAACAAGGTTTGTTAAACCTAACCTGATCTTTCATTCTATCTTAAACATCATAATAATGCAACGGAAATATCAGTTCACAATTTGATGATTTGACTTTAACCGTTTATAAACTGACGAGAAATGACATGTCAAATTGTGAATAATTTGTTTAGTTCCCAATTTGCCGACAGTTTACCATATGCCTAGTCCCATTATGAACTGACGAAGTTCACAATTACTTGGTGACGTATATAACGAATTCTCTTATTTAAATCGAGATGTAGTGCTATGAATAAATTACTTGGTTTGATACGTATATATACGTACATTGGTGAATAATATGGGACTCAGAATATTCAAGAACCACAAAATATTTTTTGCTAAATAGTATTATTAAGTATCTAGATTTACTATTTGAAATGGAAAATGTAATAAAGAGCTCTCATTAAAGACCGCATTAAAGTGTGACGTGAAGTCTTCTTTTCCCAACGTGTGGCGTATCCTCCAGCATCCGTGCCGGACGTTGGCAGCGTGAGAGATTCAAGCGTTTTTATTATAACTTTCCAGATAATGATGCCCCTAGGTGCTCTAAAAATCGTGTGAGAATATACCATATAAATTGATATAGTTTAAATAGTGTTCAATTCTAAATAATACTGTATAAAATACACAAAAGCGGGTAAAAAGTTTTTACAATTCCATTATCGATTTACAACAAAAACTCAAATGTTATTACTATATACCGTAAACGTGCCATCGCACGGCGATGTTACCACGCGTATCCGTAAAATATGTAGCAATAAAGGCGCCACGGACAATGTCCGGACATGTTAGGATTCGTTTATTGTCCACAGCCCACGTGCTGTGGCCGCAGCTATGTACCGAATCTTTATTGTCTTTTAAGGCTAAATAAAATAACGCACACTGCAACGCTTACAATACGAATTTGATGTAATAGCTTATTAAACTAGTTACTTAACTAGTTATTGCTTATTAAAATATGACGTGCTTACGAAGTTTTTGTATTGTCACAGAATTCTTACGTGTGTAACGAAAAAAATGTTGTGGGCGCCACTCATGATTTGATCGGAGACATGCAGATTTCCAGGCGGCCGCTAACACTATTTCTTAGACATAGTTTTATATATAAGCGGACAGATATTTATCCATTTTGTCCATATTTACTCATCAGTCCATAATCAATACACAATGGGCAAACCGGACCTTTTTGACAGCTAATAAAGACAAAAAACTAAATGGAATTATCATGATATGTCCACATACATAATTATGATGCACTGACACCTGCCAAACGGGCCGGTTGTTTTGTAAGGACTCTAGAAAAGTTAATCTATTTTAGTAACGTAATGTTCTACGAATGAGATTGTTTCCCTGCCTAATATAAGTCGTCCGGGCTGGCTTAAGACGTTACAGTAGAAACAAAGTGGCGTAGGGGTTGGAGGAAACGTGTAACCCATTCGTACTTGTTTATCAGGTAAATCTGGCTGTGTATGCGGCGCGTCGCTCCACTCTGACCGAGTCCATTCATTAGTTCGTAGAAAAGATAGCGAGAGTAGATTCCTCCGTTAATTGCTAAACTATCCGCACCGGAGAGTGATTTATAGGGGGTGTTGTACACTCAATAAATGTTGGCTTCACGCGTTTAATGAAGTCGCAGCTTAAGCTGCAATCAAGGTTTGTTTTTATCAAGTCAGTTAATATTTATCTGGTTTATTTGTTTTATACAGGACATATGAGTTCACACAGGTCGAAATTAAATAATCTATTGTAGGCAAAATTAACTTTATAAATATGCGAGATATTTAAATGGCTGGTATATGGTTAGTAATCTTTGCTGCTGGCGTCAATGAGAACACTACATGTAGGACCGCTTGACACACACGCTTGACTAAAAACGTCATTGTACACCTAATTGCTAGCGGTTGTGTTTTGATAATAGATGTATAACGTATAGAATAATAAAAAATCGATTGCACAAGTATTATCTTATAAAGCAGTAAAAACTATTTCTCTTCCATTTTTATCTATTCCGGATTGTTTAGCTAAGACGATTTTTATGTAGTTTTATTAAGTTATTCAAGATAACTCGTTTAATAAACCGTTTAAAATACAAGACCACCATCGCTATGAACAGAAACATAAAAAAATACTTAATCTAATAAACTCTGCGGTGTAGAAACGATTTAATGAATTAATTTAAATAATATTGAGCGAATAATGAAACTATTTCACATACATTAAACGCTCTGGATTTGTTAATGTGAATGTTCCGGTCGACAGTTACGAACGCCCAGCTATGCAAATCTCATTGTCTCTAATGCGTGTCCCCAACCTCGCCCCGTAATACGGGACTGCCTACGCGGCGTGCGACAATCTCGGCCGATGAATATTTACACCGCAGCATTATGGTGCCCGACGATTCCAGCGATCTTTGTCGCTTTCGATGACCTATTCTGACTGTAATTTGATTTTAATAAAAGATATATAAAATAATATACCCTAACGCGCTAAGGTAACATTACTGATAAACTTAGCGAAGCTATTTTCGAGGTATTCAATCTATACCAATATATATAAATCTGTAGTCTGTGTGTAATTTCAGTTTTTTTGTAAAGTCTTGTGATAAATATTCATTTTAAGCATTACTGACATCAATTCTACCATTTTTAAAATTTCTCTGTCTATCTATCTGTGCGTGACGGTTTAACTTTAGAATGGCTTGACCGAACTCAATGAAAATAGGCATATAGCAAGAACATGTGATTGCGTAAAAGATAGTTTATATAAAATATCTGTCTGTCTGTCTGTTTGCTGTATGTTCCGATATATCTTAAAAACGGCTTGACCTACTGCTACCCAATACGGTTTATAATACCATAACTTTTTGTAAAACTACAACTTCCATTTCGACCAAGACAAGATGAATTAAATCCTTCGTTGTGAGTTTTATGCAAGATTGCTTTTTTGCGACTCTGCTATTATTAGTTAATCATTCTATACACAAGTTCTCTATTAATCTATGAGTGACGCGTTGCGCTCTCGTAATGGGTCCTCTATTAACCAATTCAATGGAACCTTTCCATGTTAAAAGTTCACCAGATTAAGCCGTCGTAACAACGATGCTTATATCACATGACTACAATCAGTGTTGCGTCACCCATGGCGCGATTTCTAAATCTTCTTAGACCAAATATTTATCACACGCTCTATCCATGGTATAATTTTCTTCTTTAAAATAGGTAGCATTAAAACAGAAATATAGGTGTATCGTTATTAACATATAGCTTTTTATAGCTTAATACTAACATACATATATCCTGTATTAGTGCCCATTCTTAGATAGGCATGGTTGTAATAATTATGTTAGAATATATATGCTTGTGTACTTACGTATATTTAAGATGTATTCTAGTCCTGCCTTTAAATTCAGTAGTAAGGCTGTGTGCTAGAGAAAAATGCTTGAAAGGTAATGTTTTCAGATTTAATAAAGATATGCTTTAATGGTTAGGTTATTTAAAAAAGGTAAAGAAGAAAAAAGAAACATGAAAAGTAACGATGCAAATTGAAGCAATACTAAAAGCCGATTTTAAGATTACTCGTTACGGGAGAGCATAAATGAATAAATATTTGGAGTGCAATAACCGAGCGCGATGTGTCATAACCTTGAATAATTAAAGTTCCGCAATCAGTACTTTTATTTATTTAAATTCTGTTACGCTTCGTTTTACTAACAACAAAAATAAAATAGCATTAACAATGTCCGAGCAATCAATAAATACAATCATAAACAAAAAAGTGAACTATTTAAATTAAGTTGTAAAATGTTATACCCTTGTCCTGCGAGGGACGATCATAAATCGGTCGTATAGTGGGATCGTAAGCGTCGGCGGTCAGTCGCCGCTCGCCGCCTCGGCCCCTTGAACGAATATCTCTCTGGAATATATACGATTATTAGTAGACGAAATTGTAAATTTCCTTTAAAACTACAAGCGAGATCTTTATCTGGTCGCCGGAGATAACGCCGCCGGTCGACGGCACTCCGCTCCCTCAACCTCTCTATTATTGTCACCGCATTATTTTTATGATCACATATTTGCCATTTGGAACTGATTTAAAGTCGCTGTTTGCATAATATAACAAGGCTTGTCGCTTCATCCGATTACTTTATTAAGGTCAATGGAATTTTAAATAAGATATTCTATATTTACTCTGGCCGCTTTGAAATTAATTTGAATTCAATATCATATGAAATACCGCAATGGAAACACATTAATATAAAGCGTAGTTTTAAATTAAATAGAAAATATTCTTGCACGGTCGTATTTATCTGATGAAAACGGAGTAGATTACTTTGTACGGCAGGGCAAATGCAAAGCATGAGCACATATTGCTCTCTTCGTAGTAAAACCAATAATATCACGTAATACACACAAAGATCAGATCGGAAATCGCTTGCCGCTTTCACTACACGTTCAACAACAAAATCAAATTAATGTTGGACAGTATCTACAAATATGACGAATAAACCATCATTTTACTACGGTCCCACCTAATGTGAAGTGGCGATGCGATCGAAGAACGATAAATTACTATTAGCTCTTTTTGCACTCTAGCGCTCTTTTCTCTCGGTGCTGATGTCAGTAATTTGTTTTACTCGTTTGCTGTTAGCACAATCAACGTAGATTCAAATCACTTCGTTGGAATATTTACAACGAAAGCATGGATACTAGTAGTTTGTCTAAGCGTCAGATGGAATAAGAATGGTGGAATTAAATGCTTAGAGCATTAAATGGAAGACAAGACTACAAATTATGCTATTCTTATCTCGGACCTGGTAACTTCCTCACCGAATCTAATGCTGTGGGTTGACGTTTGGCAGCGCCTGTCCAAAATCAAATGTAACTAATTAACTAGATCGTCAATGAAAACATTACATTTAATGCCGCATATATAGATTTGTATTTGGTATATACGAAAGAAGGTTGCGGTGTGTTTTATGCGCAGTATACTCATTACTTCCATGTGATATTTATCTCCTGTGGCATAATGAGAATTTATTTGTCCTCCATTTTCATAAAGCACGCAATCCGGAGCGAGAGTGCGATACTTTGTTGGTCTTACAATGTTATCTGGTGTATAGTTAAGCATTTGCATATTATATACGTTGTATGCGACACGTTGAATAATTGGCTTCCTCTGTTATCAATTTTGTTAGGGCACTGTTATTTGAGACTTATACAGTATTTTTTTTTAATCCTCTGTGTTTTTACGCTTAGTAATAACCTCCGTATTGGATTTATAAAAGTGTCAAATATAAAATGAAACTTGATCCTTATTTTATTTTGTAATTATTATTGTCATTAGTTTAATAAAAACATTGTTGGATATCTAGCTACAATACTTTTAAAAATGATTACTTTTTCTCGTTTTGGGTAATAATTTGAACTGTTATGTTGGAGTATAATGTGATATATTCCTGTTATCTCGAATTTTCATTGATACATAATTTATGTATGCTCGCATAAGGGTTTCCCTATATCTTCACCGTTTTACTTGTTTGGGCAATTGTATGCTTACTAAAGAGAATGTAGGAAGGATGGCAACACGAAGTGGTTACATGTTAGCATAATCTTATAGACTATCCTAACGTATTGAGTGATGGAGGGTTTCCGCCAGGAGATTGTATATTTTACGGTATAGCAGTATGACTCACTTAAGCCAAAAAAGGAAATATCGGTAAACAATAAACCTAAAAGCATAACCTATTTTTTTGTTTGATGGCGTTTAAAGTACGTTACGACGTTAATGTACGTAATTTTAATATGGCAAATAAAATAAGAACAATTTGCGCCCTGTATAGCTTCAAAATTGGTAATAATCTGCCTCATGCGAGGTGCTCCATATGCTTGCCAGAATTTAGCTCGAGGCCTAGGAAGTGGTGGAATGTTTGATTGCCCTAAATTATATATTGCGTGACCTTAATTGTATTAATTTTTTGGCTCTAGTGTTATTTTGTTGAATACACCCCGTATTCAACAAAATAACACTTTGGATACGCATTAAGTAAGACTGGTGCGTGCGTCGGTGTTCTTGTTTATTTAAAAGCAAATGGAAGCTTTGTTATAATTCGTTCATAGCATATGAAAACGTAATAAAAGATGAAACAATATAAAAGAAATAATCCTTAATTGGCAAATGAATTCATTCACAAAACAACAGAATAAATATCCAGGTATTTGTAATTGATATTTATGTATCTATTCTTTTCTGTTGCTTCATAAGAACATCCGACTAAAGTCCGGGCCATGCATCATCTTGTTGTAGATGTAGATACAGGGCAATGCATTACGGTCACCTGACTCTGCTTCGCGAGCTATCTTTTATGTGCTCGCACCGAATATTAATAACCTTTATATATCTTTTAGTACAACGATCCGGCGACACGAAACTATCTCGACACCTTGATTAATTTGTATGTGTTGTGCGATAGAGTAAGAATTTATTTGTCTTGAAGAAAGTCATTGATCAAATAAATATTCTTAAATCCAGCTACACTAAGGCAAATAAAGTAAACAAAATATAGCTATTCCTTATTCAAAACATGGTTCCCATTTCTTTAAATGAATTTTGTGAGAACTTTATACATACATATGTAACCTATATAAGATATTGAAAATATAACTAAACTAGATATTGCCAGCGGCTTCGTACTCGTTTGTTTCTTATTTTCCTCATATTCTACAGATTTAGTATAAGATGAACAGTTCTTGTATTCATATAGTTTTATTAATATACTAGCTCACGTAGTAAAATTCGTTCCGCCTTAGAATTAATTTATGTATCAATTTTGTATTTGCTGGATGGGTTATACTCGGGTCGATTTTCACTTCACGACACTTTTCGTTTTGTTCTATAAGTCTGGATGTATATTTTATTTGATATATACTATTTTATCAGAGTTAACGTCGCCATTTTCGTGGGTTTTTCGTATCTTTTATTATATTCTGCTGGTCGGAGCTGAAATAAACCCCACAAATCAAGTATCAAAAAAATCTGTGCAGCCATTCTTGAGTTATAAATGGTGTAACTAACACGACTTTGTTTTGTATATATATATGTGTGTGTGTATATATAGATTACGCTATTGTTATTCAACGTAAACATCTTCATCTTCGATATCTTAATTCGTTACAACAAGCCTTGAACACACTTTAGGCTTTTATACAGATGATATTTTATTATGTAGAATATCAATATTACCTAAGAAGATAGTTGGTTTGTATGAGTATGAGTACATAGATTGTTTTATTCGAGGGAACCATACCCTTGCTACCGTTATCTTTCCGCTTTCCGCACAGTATTCATTACTTATGCAGATTTAATAGTGGTCAACCACTGACTGAACTGACAAACAACAAAATATCTACTTAATCTATTCCGTATGCATAACCAGTGGTGCGCGTGCTGGTACCATCGAATGAATAAATCATAGAAATGCAACCGATAAAGATATACAAATGAAATGGCGGTGTGGGTTGATTGCGTCGGTGGTCGTCGGTTTCCGTGTTGGGGCACCTGTGCGGCACACGCATCTCATGTATTCGTGCCCACTTCCATAATGAAAACGAGTTAATTAAACTACATTAGCCCGAACATCGGCGCCTGCACACGACGTCCGATCTGGCCGCCGATAGTCGCTCGAATGTGCCTCCTTCCTCGAATGAGACCTGTATCGCGAATAGATTATCCGGATAAAGGGAATTTTAGTTTGCAGTTTAAAACTGTTTCAGATCTTACTTCGTGCTGTTTGAAAACTAGTCGAGGTTATTGGCTAATGTTATAAAAATGAGTTCATCAGCTTTAAACCAATTCTTCTCAATTACTATTAAATTGTTGTTAAACATAATTATAAAATATGTTGATGTTGCATAGTGTAGATCAAATAAGACGCTATTGGCAATTCAGACAGCTCTATATAGGTTGCATGCCTAGGAAATTAGCAAGAAACATATATTCAATATGCTCTTTTTGAATTCGTAAAACGTAAGTAACGTAAACCTTTATAGAATTATTGTAATAATTATTTTTCGTTAATTGATATAAATCTGTGCGAACACTGTGTTTAAACAAAATTAATAAGGAACATAAAGTCTGCTTTACGTGTTAAATCAAGGTTGGATAAAAATAATTACAGCATGGGACGTTGCAACTCGTACGTAATGAAAATTTACAGGTCCGCGTGCACGACCCTTGCGAGGAGAGCGTGTTGATAAGCCGCGGCGAATGCTAATGCGCCTAAATAAAATTTTATCAGAGCACCGAGCACGCTATCAGTGCACCGCGTTTTGTATCGCCGGCCAGGAATTGTGGGCATTCAGACTAGCCTCCAGCTATCGCGATTTACTCCAACGTAAGTGCACTGTGTAGTCCTAGTACTACACTATGAAATGTCACATGGTCGTTGTGAAACCAATATCTGCTATGCACTTTTTGAGGATTTAGACATTAAATAGAAAGGTAACAAATGGTAATAATATAATGGTAATAATAAAATAATAAAGATAGCGAAGATTCGGGCCCAGGAGAAACCAAACTATACATAGTAGGCTTATTTGAAAGAGAGTAACATAAGATAGTATTGGTACAATAGTGAGGAGCCAGAATGTGTCTCTGAAGGCATGTCTGTGTGTATATTTTACGATGATGGTATTGATGAATTCTTTTATTAAAATGTATATTTAAATCGACGAGGTAGCAGCGGTAAGTGACATTACCGAAGCAATCTGGGAGTTTCTCGTAGAATCACGAGCTAACTTAATAACAACAGTAGTTAAACTTAATGGAAGCACCGATAGATAGATTGGTTTGATCGAGTGGCGGGTGAATTTAATAATTGTTTGATTAAATAATCGTTTTGAATTTTTTTTATTTTAATAATTTAAATGATGTTTATGATTTCACAATTTTTTTGAGCTGAGTAAACGAGTAGATTAGTTTACAATAACTAAAAACGATTACAAAGAATTTTGTTTATCTTTGAGATTTTACTTACGGATTATCTGAATGTTTTAATTTTTCAGCTTGATAACTATTTGAATTATAGCAATTATGCAACCTTTTCATCGTTTGATATCTGTCTCAGATTTTTGCCCATTTCTAAGTAAGTCCCAATAAATTTATAAAACAATAAAAAAGTACGTAAAATAAGGTCGATAATGAAAGTAGCATAATTATTTTGTACAAAGGTGTGCACATCGAAAACAAAACTGATTATAAACGGAATATATTATAAATTCATAGAAAGCATTTACCGCTCGGTTAGTTGTATTGTAATGATGCATTGTTTCAGGTAAGTGGGCGGGGTCGGTTTGAGCAACTGAGCGATGTGCCGACTGATACACTTTCGAGCGGCGATGAAGCAATCGCCCTCATGAATTATGCGATTAACATTGTACATCGACATGGCCGTCTCTTGTCTCGTGAGTGCTATTTATGTTTACTCTTTCAAATCGTGGGTCCCAAGATAAACATATTATAATTAAGTGTTTCGTACAACTTCTGAAGTCAGGTAAATGTTCGAATCTTTGTTAACTCAGAAGTGGAATCTTATCAAAGAAATACTTGAATTAATGTTGTTGGATGGTAAATTACATTAGCTTTTGCTTTGATGTGATAAGGCGAGCGGCCGATCGGGGCTGTGCTCTCATTGTGTTGGCTATAATCTGGCGTATCGCGTAGGACTCGTGTCGGAATGCGAGTTTATTTTAATATTTAATAACTCC
>DWTW01002503.1:0-10955 GCA_018246275.1 Papilio slateri
CAGTTATAGATATACATGTACAGTTATATAATTGTGGAAATGTATTATTTTTATATGTTTACATTATAAATTATTATAATTGCATTATTATATGAAAAATAATTTATTTCACTTTTACTAGAGATCTTGATTCCATATATGATATAAAAAAAATATTCTTTATATGCTTTTTTTAATAGTTTTCCTCGACCATTTTATCATTTTTGTTACCGCAAAATTGTTTTCTCTGTATGTCCAAGAAAAATAACTTCTAGCGCGTGTATATAAGACACGCATCAATTTTTTTATGGTAGATCGTGGCAAATGACTGCGGTGCACTTGAATTGGAAGTATTAAGAATACGCTTCCAGACTTTCATGAAAATAATTTTTCCAGGAGGCTTGTAAAAAATTCACAAGCCATAGTACAGTCCATATAGATGACACATCAAATGAGCAATGTTACGCCATCATTTTTGTTGACAACTGTCATTCTAAACAAACTATACTTATCGGATTATAAAGAAAACTTTATAGGTTACGGCATTACGACAGGAAGAAAATTGTTGGCGAATATGGTCTGCTACCCGTGCGAAGCTAGGGCGGGTGGCTAGTGATATAATAATAAAAAAGAGTTGTTGATGTTTGTGTGTATTGTGTTCCAGGAGCTCGTGGACGAGGCGGCGCGCGGGGCGGCGTGGCGCGCGGTGGTCCGCCTGTGCGAGTGGGCGGAGCGCGCGGCGCTCGCGCTGCGCACGCAGCACGCGCTCTCCGCACTCTCCGCGCTCGCCACCGTCGCGCTAGTGCTCGCCGCCGGCTACCTTATGGCCTACCTCATGTCAGTACACACATTTTTCTTACTACTTTTTACATTTTAATGGACAGAGGAAGGGATAAACCGAAATAAGAATATTTCCTTTTCCTCTCCCCCAATCACTCCCCTTTCCCCTCCCATCCTTTCCTTATGAGAAAAGCGTATAAAGGGGAAGATCAGAAGTAGGCCTGTTAGCTTTTTTTATTAATTTCAATCATTTTATAATTTTATTTTCTATTTATAATAATTTTATAGATAATCTAGACCTCTTGACCAATTTCTCTTTATGATATATAGGATTGGCCTATTCACTCTTGTCTTCATTGATCGTCATATTTGAACGGAACACTGACGCCGGGAACTTGTTCTAATCGTTTGCTCCACGTGTCTTATACAATCGAAGTTAGTCTTGTAACGTTGGTCGCTTGCGATTCGCTTCTCCCAGCGCCGGCCACAGCGGCCCTAGCCTTCAACGAAGAATAAAGAAAGTACAGTGAGATTGTCTTTGCCCTTATTTTTCGTCGTTCCGAATAAAAATGAAATGTCTTTTTCATTCGAGACGACGGAAAAAATGATACCGAAAGACTCAGAGAAAGAAATCTCGCTCTCGGCGCATCCTTGCTACCAGCGCCAAGAGTAACTGCTCCTCATCATGAATCATCATGATCATGAACCATGCGTTGGATATTGACAAAAACCGTCCACTATGGCAACCTTGAGCAGGTCGCGTAGTAAAATAAAATAAATAAATCAATCGTGCAAATTATATTGCAGACGTCTAGAAGAAGAATCCGTTCAGAAGCAGAAAGAAGAACGACGTCGACAAAACGGCGGCGGCAAGAAGTTCAACAGCGAGCCGTCGTTGGAGCTGCGGCTGCACGAGCTGCGAGCGGAGAAATACAACGGACTTGTTCGGTGAGGGTTTTATATATCCGGCTTGTTTATTTACATAAAGCGGTATTGTGGTAAACGAATAATATTTAATTTGGTAATGTAACTCGCAAAACAAGTCGAAGATTTCAGTTCGGCGGCCACCGTTCAGACAATTACAGTCTCACATATAATTTGGGAGAAGTTACAGAGATTCTGCTATTTTTGATTATTTTCTTCACTTTCTTCTGAAGTTTCTAAGGATAGAAAGTAATAAAACTTTTCATTATTAATAGTTCAAACTTGTTTGTTTGCAGGTTGATGAAGCCGGGCTGCCGCACCATCGTGGTGCTGGCGGACCTGCAGAGCCGCGTGCAGCTCCTGTCCAAGTTCCACAAGATCGTGTGGCCGTACCGCAAGTACGTATCTAGTGTAAATAATTATTACGTTTGTGTGTTTTGATTTATAATGTCTAATAAAATGTTTCAAGTTTGCATGCTAAAGGATTTTTTGGGCCAAAATCTTTGTATCGGGCATATGGAGAACTATCCAAGACAGTTTCATCATAATCGAATGGACAGTTTAGGAAAGCATAGGGAGCAAACACACGTTCGAAATTAATATCTTGCAATCGTAGGTAAATCCATTACTGCGACGCAAATGTTAACAAGATAGAAAAAAATGTACGGTATGTTTTTTTTTCTTCCTGCCCTTTTCTTTTCGTGGGACCATCTTGTGTGGTATCGGCACAGTACGACCGGAGTCCATACTGTAATAGGTTAGTACTTTTACGGCCGGCCGCCGGCCTGACGCGAACCCTTCTCCGGCATATATTTCTTTTAACCATGTCCAAACAAGTTTTAAACTTGGTTGGACATGGTTCACGACAATAGTCGGCGGATCGAACCCACGATTATGATGTCAATGTTTCGCGGTCCGTACTTTTTAACCATTGGGCTATTGGCTCTGGGAAGAGATACGGCATGTTAAAATAGCGCTGTATGCTATTGATGTGAAAATAATAGTCCTTTATCGATTCCTGTAATTATAACGTAGGAACAAAACGTTGGTGTTCGCGTACCTGTGCGTGGAGCGCAACGTGGAGTGGTTCCGGCGCGTGCTGCAGCTGTCGCTGGGCGGCGGCGAGCTGCGCGTCAACGCGCGCAACTGCGTCGGCACCGTGCTCGCGCTCAACCCGCACCGCAAGTACTTCTGCATCTACCACGCCAAGCACCCCGAGTGCACCAAGCCGCACAAGGTGAGCGGACAGCGCGTGAATGAAACGTTGACTCACTGAACTCACTCAGAGTTACTATAATACTTTGTGTTTTAAATAATCAAGATAATATTCCCTAAAGTGATTACAGTAATTTTATGAGTAAAACAGTTGTATTTTGTCACTTGTTGCTACACCATACATTACCAATAAGAAATACCAGTTTCTTGTTTACTTCCATGGATCGAAAACACATAAAAACACACTTTTTAAAAGTGTAGAAGGATAATCTTGTCCAATGTTTGATATTTTATGATTGATTTTCATATGTAAGGCTTAAACCTTACATATGAAAATCAATCATAAAATATCAAAGGCACAAGCCTTACATATGAAAATCAATCATAAAATATCAAACATTGGACAAGATTATCCTTCTACACTTTTAAAAAATGTGTTTTTATGTGTTTTAAATATCAAGTGTAACGATCGATTGCGTTGTGCGTAGCGCATGAGCCGCATGACGCGGTCGCTGGGCGGCTGGGCGGGCGACCCCGAGGCGGGCGCCTTCATCGGCTTCCACACCGAGCCTGACTCCTCGTCCGACGAGGCGCCCGACCCGCCGGTGCTACTGCAAGGTACCGTACACGTGCATACGCTATACCAACGTACAACGGCAATGGCGGATCCAGGATTGTGATTTAAGAGGGCTTGACCCTCCTAAGAATACATTTTACACACTCTAATGTGCCTCCGCACGGCGTTACGATGACTAACGATACAAGTAAAACGTCAATGTATCGTCGCGAGATCGCCGTCCTTGCAGCTCACAAAACAATGGTACTACGAGTCGTCGCGGTCACGCGGCGTTTCCGCAGCGATTCGTCGCGCTGACGTGGCTTCTAAATTAAATATTCTAACACATTAACTTAATCCTTTGTATATTTAGCAACTTACCTTTACTTATTCTCATATGTCCCACAACAAACATTGCAGAGAACCTTCTGGACGGTCTTCCCAACTGGCTGGACCGACTGTTCGAGGGCAGCACCCACCGCTACTACATCAACTACTGGCCCGACATGACTTCCAAATGAACAGGCATCTGACGCAGCCTCTTGGCTGATATGGTGATTTTTCTTCTGTCAGATCATCTTAAACAGAAGTTGATTATTTTGGGTATGTTTTAAATATATTTTTTTTCTATTTGCCATCAACTTTGTATTTAATCAAGCATAGATAATTGTTTAATCTTGTTATATATGGCAACTATTTTTTATTGTCTATGGTATGGGTGTAACTGCACTCTAACTGGCAACATCTACCCGGTGTTGTGGTTTGTTTAAACATCTTATTTTGTATGTCGGTTTGTTAAGTGTATACCGTTCTCTTCTCTATTATCATATATGTCTAGTTTATTATTATGACATTTTTTGTTATGTCAGAGTAAATTTAAAATTATTTTTTTTCCTATGAATAATTTGTCAATACCAAAGATTTAAATACATACACAGACAGACCAAGTAATTCTGTATTAACGAATATTAAATATGTGTAACTGGTATTCTACGACAAACTAACGATGTAATAAAGTCTAGGCAAATTAATAATGTTCCCGCGAACTTATCTGTGACTTTTATTTCATCTTTATTCATTTTATAACACGCTCTAAAAATATATAAGGGCACATTAGACATGTATTTAAATCTTTGAGTTATGTTCACGTATATTTTTCAATATTTAAAGTCCTTTTGTCGTTTTATTTACTAATATTAAATAATATTTTTAATTTAACGTAACGTGTGGTCCAAGTATCATTTGTAAATTGTATCGTTCACAATTAAGGGTACACACACACACACTTTCATTTAACCAAATTTAACATCACTATTACCGTCAATACTTTCGGTTTTGTAATAACCGTCTTTTTTGGTATTTTTAACACGGTTTTTGAATTAAGTATAGAAATGCACTTCTTCAATAGTACTTCTCTTACTAGTATTGGATTTAAAATCTATTGATTATCTTGACCCTTCAATGATATACTGTAGAGTTAGAAAAAGTCCTTTATGATGGCCGATAGATATGCAAATAAAATAAATGACATGAACTCTTCACTCTGAAACCACTTGACTTGCCATCATTGACTTTCGTTTAAGAAATAAATTAAAGTGTTCAGATATAATTAAGTATTCCATGAAAGATGTGTGCCTTTTACGTTTTAATATTCAATAATTTTTTTTTTAACATAAATGACTTATGGAGTAAAATTATGATTTTTGTTTGTTCCTAATCATTGTAATAATGATCTGATAAATCTTAAGTTTTATATAGGAAGATAGCATCCGCATTCGCTCACTGCGTAAGAGGCCTTACATTTGTCAGCTGTGATATCAAGTATCACCCGATTTAATTTTACTGACTTTTATGGCGTCATAAATAAGTGTTGTCAGTTAATGCTTGAAATTGATGAATTAAATGATCGTTGATGTCGCAACAGCTTTAAGTTTAGCTTGCCAGTAATATGAGTAGATGTTACGGCTAAAGCTTTGTTAAACTTTAAAAGAAATTGTAATTAAAATTTCGAATTATTTTGTGTCGGTAAATAATAAAAAATGATTTTACGACATGTCATCTGTCGGAGTAATAAACCAAAACGATTATTATTTCTTTATGGAGACCGATAAATATTTTTGAGCAGAGTTTATGATATGAAAGTGTTAAAATACAAAGTCGAGTTTAAGAGACATTGTCTCGATTTCTAATAGGTTTAAAAAAGCTTTTATTAAGCTTGGTTTCAGTTTTGTATGAAATTCAGTGTTTTAAGTAGTGTTAGGAAATTATTAAAATGTCAACAGTTTGGCATATAAAGTATTCACAAAGATAATGTATTAAACATCACAAGTTGCTAGTCAAACTTTTTTTATAAGAAACATAGAGTTAACGGCGTAGTTATTTAAATTGTAGTGATATGCAAAATAATAATATTAAGGAATTTTACTGGACTGGAAAAGCTTGAATTTATCAATCTATCAGTTCTCAGTGTGGTGCCTTTGATGATAACTGAAATGGTGGATTTACCATCTGTAGGGTATTGTTTTTTATAAATGCAACATAATAGTGTTACATTTGTAATTAAAAGTGTCCTGCATTGGCTTGGTGTGTGTTCAGCCTTTTGACAAGTCCTTTGCCGTACAGATTGTTGGTCGACATAAAGGCATATTCAAATTAATCTCACATTATACTCGTGATAGGACAAAACTATATAAATGCCGTAGGTTGTCTAGACTAAGCGATTTTTACAGTATAAACAAAACATGTCTTATATTTGAAACCTTATTATACTGCTATTTTTAAGTCTTTATCCAAGAATTATCTATTAATTATTGAAAATCTATCATAAATCACCTATCTGTAATCTTAATTGATAAAAACACGTCTTCGAGATGACAAAGCCTGACATGCAGTTTTATTGTAATGTATAATTTTTTTAAATAAAACAAAGCTACACACTATACTACACATATTATACTGTCCAGCTTTCGTTAGCTACAATTGATTTGACTCGAAGGACCATATTTTGGTAGTCGTATAAGATCGACAACTTTTGTTTGTAAAACATGATTGATATTAACGGACAATCATTTTTCAGTTTTGGAATAGCAAATTCGCTACCTAGGTATGGGCTAGAACTTTTAGCATTCTCTTCTTGGTCGCTTCACTCTTGTCAGAGTGGTCGTGGTTATCATGCTTCGGTAGATTGGGCAGCAGACAGTACCCGCCGCACGACGTCCCACCACCTCTGCCTGCTGGCTGTTAATCGGGCACATTCGTGCACAGGAGCACATAATTATGTTATCACACACATATCATTACTGTTGTCAAACGATTCGGAGAATAATTTAATTCGAATGACAGCATTGACAGCGTCGGCATGAACTTACTTCAAAATGGCGGCCAAATGTTTACGTTTCATGAGTCAGACGCGTCAGTACCATAAAACATTAGACGATAGCGCTTTATATCGCTAAAATATAACTCAACCAAGTAAAATTGCTTGGTAGTTTCGTATTACACGTATGTTACTTTGAGTTGATTGAATTTGGGATTATTTGTTTTTATTGAATTATCGCTACGTAACTTAGCAGAAGTTCATTATTTATAAGATTTTTCGTCATATATCAATCACAAACCTTTTTGAGTTACTAGTTCTATCAGAAACATTAAAAAGTGATAATATGTTTTTAGTTTATCACAAGATACTAAGGTCACACATCACAGGATCCTGAAAAAATCAGAAATGGCGGCCACGTACAGGATGCAGAACGTAGGTAAAACCCCACAACATGGACCGACGATCTGGTCAAGGTTCCCGCAATCTTGATGAGATCGTTGATCCTTCTAGCGGTTGTTGTTCAGAAAATGGAGAAGGCAAGTATTTGTTCGTGCCTTTTATCAGATAGTGGACGTCTTTAGCCTGATATTTCGCAATCATGTTGAATAATTGATGGTATAATTTTTTTAAATTGTATATTTTAAAGCATTATTTTCATCAATTCAGTACTCATCATTAGCTTTTATGTTGTTTATCGGACGATTCTTGTGTTTAACATTCAATTAAGATGCTTCATAAATTATTTCTATTTAATTTTTGAAGGCAACAATGAATTGCTAACAAACTGTTATAGTACGACCAAAAAAATAAATTACTTAATACAACTATTTTTTAAATATCACTACAGGTAAAGGCAATAAAGTAGAATTATCTCAATCAATTCTTTTCGATTTACAAGAATACTTTTGTATATATAAATACCTCTCACGTGCTAAACAAATTGTTTTCAATTTAAAACTGTGATCGGAGAAAATAAATTGGCTTTTTAGATGAGTACAAAGGACAAAATAGCACTGGAAATAATTAAGAATTCCTATCTTGTATTAGATTTAAATTTTAAGTCCAATTACTTTCTGTGTAAAAAAAATGCACAAAAATGTAACATTTATTTTTATTTTTAATGTTATTTAGAGTTACTATATTACAATACATAAAATTATATTTAAACTATAATACATTTTCACTGTTTATTCGATACATACTTAAACTCATTTCTTACTTTTTAAATTTCATTAATTAGGCGGTGAATGAACACCACAGGAAAACCATAATGTGCAAAACATTTTTAGTGGGATTAGTTAGGTAAAGTTAAAGTTCCGACTTCGAAAAGAAGGAGGTTATCAATTCGTCTGTATGTTTTTTTTTAGTAATATGATAGTCTGTCTGTACCCTTTGGGGACCAAGGCTTCAGAGTCCCAACCCATGGAAAAACAACTTCTTACTTCATAATCCCATTCAGTGGACAAGCCAATGACATATTTTGATTATATATTTTTTTAAATCGTAAGTAAATATTTAAAACTTCTTTTATTTTTATCCTCGCCTCTTTTGCCTCTTTGCCTTCATACTCATTTATAACATAAATTCGCGAAAAACAAATTAACGATGGAAAAATGCAAAAATTTGAGTAAAGCTTTGCCGAAATATTTTTCGACTTTTGCGTATCCAATGTAATAAATATTTAACGTGTTCCGCATGAATATATTCTGGTACGAAACATACAGGCCTTGTTTTGACTTTATGATTAAATATCATTTACTTCTAAATTAAGGCAGGCGCCATATTATAATACTTTTAACACAGTGTGGTATATTACAAATATAGAGAAACAAAGTATGAAACTCTACTGTCTACTACACGAACATTCAAATATAAAACCACACAACGGATTAAGAGGTTGCCACAATTGTCTATTATAAATAAACATAGAGTAGATAGAGTATAAACTCCACTTATCCACTTATACTTATGACTAATGTCCAGACAATTCAAACTATGACAATTATTTATTCAAGAAAATTAACTAGATTGCAGTTCGGCGCTACCTTAAACATAACAAATAATCTAAAAGATAAGTAATTAAATGTTTCACTGTTTTACATAATAATATATCAAGTTATATTGATCTGTCTATATTCCTATTAAAACCGATTTCTGAAATATAAGTAATTAAATGTTTCACTGTTTTACATAATAATATATCAAGGTATATTGATCTGTCTATATTCCTATTAAAACCGATTTCGAGCTTGCTCTGAAATATTTAGTCAGGAATGAAAATGAAGGCAGCGAGTGGCAATTAAGCAAAACGCAATCGACTTCGATGTTTGAAGTGGAAATAAACAGCGTGCTTGAGTTTATGCTTTGCTAGAATTTAACTTTTACTTGGAGATCTTCGTGTTTTATGTTGCACTATACACCAGCCTCTTGTTCTGCTAACAGTAATAACATATATTGCTGGTAATCATTTTTTATCGTTGGCTTCAGTGCAGAACTCACAGAGATATACATTTTTGATACTGATGATGATTTTGATTTAGATATACATACTCGTCTTATAAATAGCTTCATTACCGAAGACAACTTACAATATGATATCAGAAAAAGTTATTTTTCAATTAAATTATAATCATATTGTTCCATATATAAAATAAATTACTGCTTTAAAAACAAATGGTCTTTTACCCGCTTCGGTGCTCGCAGTAAGCTTGTATTTATCGTCAAAGGGATTGATAAATACCTACTTTTACTGGAGTGAAATTGAAAATATTTTTTTTAAATTACTGTGATTGCATTTTATGTTTGACAATGTTTTGTCAGCGTTCGTCTGGCTTCTAAACGCGCTTCAGATACGATAAGTAAGGATATATTATAAATTATAAAAATTAACTTTTGTCTAGTACTAAAAACGAAAATATTGTCGGATGATAATTGTTAGGAAAATAAATTGTTTAACGAGTCGAACGTACGCGGTGCAGTTACAGCCGACTTTTATTTTCACTATTTAACGCCAAATAAATCAACTCGTCGACAATTGTGATATACCGTCTTAACAAAACGGCGGTTGGTTCAGGTCTGTCTTTAACGGACCAACGTTTCGGCTTCCGAATCGACCACGGAAATGTGCGAAAGCATTTCCGTCTTCCTGACTATCAAGCAGGTGCAAGTCTGACACACGCACTACAGACTTTTATTAATATGGACAGAAGGGAGGTTATATCCTACGTAAATTTCAATAATATATTACAATAATGAGTCAGTTATTTTCACATTCGTGCTGGAAAATCATTACCGTTAATAGTTATTGCATCTAAGGTTACATAGAAGTTACATAACTTACATAAAACAAAGAAGCGACAAGGTTTACAACATCATTTTAAGTTCCAATTTACCTACGTGTGTAGTTAGTTCCATTACAACTCCATTAAACAAGTACGTTAATTATTTCACACCCTGCATCCAGCAAATCGATTACCTCGCATGTTCTGAAAATTGGAATTGATTCATAGGTCCTATATTCCCTATCAAACTTTCCGCAAATTGGATTAAAACTTATTCCAACTTCGTCGAAATTTCTTGTATATGTACATAAAATATAGCTTAGGCGGTAAATTATTTATTTTTATTCCTTAATTTAAAACCTAGTTCGTTGACCTAGAAGGAATAGAATACGAAATAGAATAAAAGAAGTTCTAATAGCTACAACTTTCTATTAAATCTTATTCAGAACTTAAAAAAATTAAAAGGTGTTTGTATGTCTAGCGACAAACGAGCAAGTTTTCACTTGATGTTAACGCTACCAAATATGATCAGCGCTACCAAAAAAATATGCAAAACTTCGAAGAACTACGGCCATGTTTCCAGCCTTTATAAATAAAACAGAAGACTACTAGGGGGGATCAAAAAGTAGTGGGAACGACATATATACCCCTTGGTAAGAAAAAAATAAATACTGGCAGGTATAGCTGATACATATTTGAATAGTAATAAAGAAAAATCTTCGATTTTCTTTTGTTTTTTTTCTGAATGTAGTCATTTGTTTGCTTCGTGTCGGAACGTGTTCTCGAAAATGGAGAAAAACGAAGTGCAAGCCGTTTATAAATACCTCTGTTTAAAAAAGTTAACGACACAAGAGATTCATTGCGATTTGGAGGCACATTAGGAGAGTCTGCTCCGCCGTAT
>DWTW01002504.1:0-10954 GCA_018246275.1 Papilio slateri
AGGGGGTAATGGCAATCGGCCTGTAGTTGGACGGATCCGAGCTATCGCCTTTCTTTGGGATCGGGTGGATTATGGCAACGTAAACCATAAATTTGACATATGGCATCTTTTATGATATAAGCTAGCACTACGAAAAGCAAGATTTTTCTTAAATTTAATCAAATACAAAAAAATTAAAAGTAATTAACTATACATCCTGTTCATTTCAGTCCAATGGCTGCAAAACTTTATCTGAATCAATTTCATCAATACTAAAGTCTCCAGCTCCTCTCCAGTAACTACAAAGTACACCTTGTTTCGCAATATCGAATTAATTGACTACTTTTCTCTCCAAGAAGTTATCGAAAGTTGTCCTCGAAGACAATTCACCGGTTTATTACTACTAAGTTTTTCTGTATACCTAACTTAGTTTACAGTTTTTATACGCTGTCCCATCTTCTTATTTTGAATTGATATTACTTTATTGAAATTTTAGTTGTAATAAAAAAGTCACATTTAAGTTCACAGTTTGTTCATTATTCTCATTCTATATAAGTACCATTCTATAAATAAAGTTTCAGTGCACTTCATTACTGTCCGAGTTTATAAGATAAATTCTATTATAAATCAAAAAATAAACTGTTTGATTAAAACACATTACAATTAACATACTACGTACGTGGATTTACCAGCTGATGTGTTCCAGTATTGCCTAAGGCTGTTTGTTCGTAATGGCTAATGGAGTCTGTGCATTTTAATTACAAATTGATGTCTGCTTTTAGTAGTGTGCAATTTTACTGATTGCTTATACACACATGTGCTTGTTATCGACGATTAAACATTTAATTCCCGGTAGCTATTTGCGGATCCTATTTCATTAAATGCTCTATTAATTCCTTTTTTACTCGAAGTTTAAATATTTTTATTTTATTAGTAAATTAAAATTAAGATGTAATAATTTTTATTAGCATTAAAAATCAGGTCGCGCAGGGACGCTTAGATTATGAGTGCTGCACAAGTCGAAACGTCGATATATCTATATTTGTAAAAACAGAACTAAGTAAGCCATGTCGGTCTAAAACTTTGTGTCTCGATTCATGGTAGTTTCTCGGTATTCGAACATACTTTTGAACCAACGTGTATCTTCCAAAGATCAATGTAACAGTTTTCTTTTATCTATATATAAGAATCGTATATATAAAAGAAACTGACTAACTGACTGATATATCAACGCACAGCCAAAACTACTGGACCTAGAAACTCGAAATTTTGCAGAGATTTCTGTTATTAGGTAGGCAAGGGCTAAAAAAAGGTTTTTTCTAAAATCATCCCCTAATACTCTAAGGTAGGGAATGAAAGTTTGGTTGGAGAAATATCTGTTTAACAGTGGTAAAGCCCGCAACAACAACATCCGTCGCACGAATGGACCGGCTCGACCGGTGAAATACCACGACTTCACAGAAGACAGGGGTGAAGTAGAAGTATTTCTGCGTTTCGTCTGATGAGTGAGGTGCCGGAGGCCTAATCCTAGTCCTTTTTCCCTTCCTATCCTTTTCTAATAGGAAAGGATAGGAAGGGGATTTGACGAGGGAGGGGACGGAGAGGAAAGGGTAATATGTATTCTTTTCTGTTTATCCCTACCTCTGTCCATGAAAAGGTAGATAACGCATCTGCAACACTTTAGCTTGTTGCCTATGGGTGGCGTTCACTTGATATCGGGTAAACCGCTTGCTCGTTTGCCGCCTTGTATTATAAAAAAAAATATCCACTGGATATTATCTAATGTCAATTACCAGTGTAAGGTGATCTAAGATCTATATCATCAATCATATTAAATAGGGTTTAGCTTAGCCTGGGCAATTGCCCAGTATACTACGCGTAAGTATAAGGCACACCATAGTTGCATTAGAGTTATCCGTAGCGAACGCACAATTTCCGAGACGCACGCTCCCCGGTAACAGCTACATACGGTAACGCAGTGTTTACACGTGACCATGTCACGGTAATAAGTATTGCAAAATTCTGTCCGTATTCTTAAGTAATATATTTTGTCATGTTAGGTAGATTGGGTTAGATGTTTTCGCCTAAATTAAATTGCACGGCGGGTAACACCGCGGGGCACAGCTAGTTGATTTATAAATTTAATATATAATATTGAGTAATTTTATATATAAAAATCTAGTGTCACGTTGTTTGTCCGGGATAAACTTCGAAACTGCTACACCGATCATGATGATATGTGTAATTTGGTCCAACTTAAAAGATAGGATAGTTTGTATGTTGATTGATCGATTGACCTCAATATTTATCATTGAAAATTAAATGTTAAAAGTTCCATAAGTTTCCAACAGATGGCGGTGTTAGTTCATTATCACAACACTTCTTTGGTCATCTACGCTGTCGTCACACGTCACGCGTGTTTTCCTGGCTATAGATAATTAATGCTACCCGTGCGAACCCGGGGCGGGTCACTAGTCATTTTTATAAAAATAAATACTGTATTTTCCCAGTGCCACTCATTAGGGCTGTGTCTACTAAGACGCTATTCAGTTTTATCACAAATTAGCACTGAGTACCTCTTCTTTTTCCAAATCAAAATTATCTTCTCAGCATCTTTTTTTCGCGATCAAATTTTTCCTCGATGTTATTTATTTTTGCAAATTTGATTCTTAATGCAACTAACTTAAGGTTGATTTTAACATATTTATTCTTAGCTACCTGATTTGCCGTGCGCCACTTAAACATGCCTGACTAATTAACTCATATGAGGTTTATTATTGAAGTCTATGTTGAAAATGTTCTGCACTTTTATATAAAAAGATATAATTAGTGATAATAACAAAGGATTAGAAGGAATTGCCAGCGTTAGAATTTTCATTCGTTTTCCAATTATTACACTGACACTTTAAGAGATAATTAAATAGGCTAATGCTACACTAACGCGTACCATCCTTCGATCACATCACCATTTAACTTCAGGTGGGATATTGTATGCAACGTAAGTAAATATATTATGGAGGGCGTAGTCTTATAAGTTAGAAAGCGCTAGTTTTGTCGTTATGAAAAAAACGAGTAAGAATTAGTAGTCGCATATGATGTGTAACATCACTAAATACATTTATTAATATGTTTATTTATTTACTACAATTCACTTTACAATAACCATTACAGTATATTTCCAATTCGCTGTTGTATGTATGTTAAATTATAATTTACATTATTTACACAAATATAAGTGGAAACATGTAATTATAATAAAAATGCAATATAAACAAGTAATACAAACAATATACACTAAACACTTAAATTCACATAGTCTTCCACACATTTGTATGCGGCCTCTGTGAACTTTGACTCGAATTTTTACATTTAAATATATTTATAACTTTAGACATGGTATTTAAGAGTATTATGGCACGCGACATCGGCATATTTCTTAATAGATTAGTTCTCGCGGCGGCTCGAGAAACAGGGGCGGGCAACGACTCAGCTGCACCGCGCAGTTGGGGGCGCCCAGGGGTAGCGTGGCGAGCACAGCCGGCTGGCACGCCGCAGCACGCGCCACACACAGCCCACGAGGGCCACGTCCCTGCGCGCACGCAGCGTGCTGTATCCGACCATGCGGTTCACAAACAGACTCGGGTACATTAACGGGAAGCAAGGGTAAACTCCGTACTGCTTGTAACACAGAAACTTCGTGAATATGTTTTGGATCTTTTCCACCATTGGACTGTATTTGCTTTCACGGGGAACCTCGGAGTGAAGCCCAAGGCGGCAAACTTAACGAACATAACAAAATGTCGTTATCTACAGTATCGAAAGCTCGACGAAAGTGAAAGTACGCGGTGTTAACCTAACCTCCGGCGTCCACGGCGGGCGCTACTTCCGATATGAAAGATAACAAGTTACTCCCCGTGCTCCGAGATCTTGATAGCAACCTTCCTTTAAGTACAATAAAATATGCAAAGGGGGAAATGCAAAAACTGCGCGGCAATGCTTACTCACAAAAGGTAGAATACCGTCCAGGCCTACCGAGCGCTTAGGCCTCACGTGGCCCATCAGTTTCGTATACGGAACGAAAATACGCCGCAAAACATTCTACACACTCTTCTTTTCTAATTTCCGTCCCGCCCCTGAGTTACTGGACCGCTGTTAAAATTTAACCGGTTATTTTTAATGAAATTCCAAAAGGATTTAGAACATTTTTTTTTATTTACTTGCAAGCTTTTCTTGATTTACTTTATACGCAGATTTGATGATATTTTTAAATAATACACTATATTGCAAAAATACTTGAT
The DNA here is from genome assembly GCA_018246275.1 of Papilio slateri. NCBI lineage: Eukaryota > Metazoa > Arthropoda > Insecta > Lepidoptera > Papilionidae > Papilio > Papilio slateri. The sequence continues at coordinate 4,278 of DWTW01002504.1, forward strand.
AGTCCGTTTTAAATTTAGTTATGTTAAATATTTTATGAAATCTCTATTTCTTCTTAATATATAATATCAAATCGGCCGTATACCATGATGGATATTTATATTTTGAATGAATTGTACCTCGATCGCGTGATTTTCTATCTATCTATCATTTGGTTTACAATCGTATAGAAAAGTGACAAAGCTCGTCTGCATTGTTAACTTCATATAATAGAATCCAATCAAAAAAATTGTATAATTCGAAAAATTTAGGTTTATTAAAATTCCGTCTCCAACTTTTCCGCTATCATTTAATTTAAATTGCGTCTCTCCTAGCAACGAATACCGAGTTCGAGTGGTCTCCGGCTCGACCTCCACCAGCAGGGGCGGGTGCTGCACTTCAATGTCTACTAAAGGGTCGTCGCACAAAAATACCTCTAAGTCAGACGCCGGGAGGGTCAATACCAATCTAAAGTTCTATCGTTAATATTAAAGAAATTATTGTCCTGGCGAAATCCACAAAAGGCTGCAACATACAATGATTTGGGATTTCATGCGTGGTAGAAGGCATGTCAAAACCACCAACCACTAACACTTTATGATGATCACTACACTGAGTCTGATATGTTAAATAAATGCATACATTCTTGAATATTGAATTTAGGAGAAATGTACACTACACAACAGAAAAATAAGATTTTTTGTCGATGGCAGACGGTAGCACGAACTATTTTAAATAAGGCTGCGTACACATTATAGACGTAAACGCCTTTCAAGTCAAACCGCGACGATGCTAACAGGGCTTCTCCTTTTTTACGTCCATCTGCTCGATCACACCGCAACACTGTATACGCTGAGGGAAAAGTTTCACCATATCAATCATTTAGACCTGTTTCTGTTATAGGAAACTGATCTCACGAAGAGTTCAGAATATTTGTATATAATGCTAACAAAAACTTTAACAGTTTTTGTTCGCATTCCTCAACATTTTGGTAATAAATGCCCCTTGTCCTCTGCCGTATGATTTTTGTTGGTTTCGAAACCACACCCACTCATTAAACTTGGTGTTTACTGGCCAGCAATCGAAATAGTTTATTCTCTCAAACAATCCTTTGTACTTTTTGGAACTATTTTTTCGACCTTTATATATTTCGAACCACATACGCTCTCAACATGTTTGATCATGGCCTCACTCACTGTTTCCGGATGGAGGGACATGAGACATGTTTTTTTTTTCAATTGCATATATTGAATAAATAAGAGTCTTTCCATCTTTCTGTACAATTTAGGCCGTATCTTCATAGGTATTGAAAAATGAAATAAATTATACGGACACTATAAACTCGTTCTTGCGTACGTAGTAGTACACACAGTCTATACTGTGTGTAGATAGTACATATTAACTAGTTTATGTAACAGCTAACTTCATATATAACACTGTAGGTTAAACGCACAGCTGATGGCCTCTCGAAAAATAAGTTGGTACCACCTGACAGCCAACTCTAGTACAACGCGAGTTCATTGGTCAAATCAAATAGCACGCGGTTCTCTGGCTTCCTTCTACACACTTCCGTCCCTTTTCACGAAATTACTTCCACAAATTACATGAAGTTATTGATATCGAAAACGTTTGTCAACTTTGTTATTGTTAGGTGGGTGAAAGGTTCAGCCGCGAAACATTTATTGCATACATGTGTGGAAATTTCTATATTTGCCTAAGGACTTTTAATTGTTTTTTAAGTGTTCAATACGTAACACAAACCAAACCCTATGTTCGCTTACCCAGGCGGTTCATTCCAATGCATTCTATAGGTTACTTTCAGAGAAGTATCGTTTACCTAACTAGGGGTAGCATTGCGTAGTGACATTGGTGTGCAATCGCAGCAAATACTACCAAAATTTTAGTTGATAGCAAATTAAATGACGTATAGTTTAGTGATACATAAAAAAACAAACTTGAGGTCGTGCCGCCATTACGTGAAGACTGAAGTAAATCCAGCGTGCAATTTTAAGGTGTAAACAGTATGAAATTAAACATGACAATTGAAATAAAATCTTACTGGACTACATTTGTAAACAAATAAACCTATAGATAATAGTTTGTCTAATCCTAATTTTATAAAATTAATAATATGACTTTATAGAATGTGAACATGGATTATAGCTACTTAAATTTTGATGATACGTAACTTCCTTTCTCATTCTTTACTTCTATAGATTCTTCTATAGACTAGATCTCTTCTCTAGATCTTCTATAGACGGCAACAAACCTGTTAGTTTTATGTATTTTTGTACTCACCAGTATAGGACCCTGGCGGCACCTGCTACTTTGGCTTATACAACAACCTATAGGTTGTTGTATCGAAGATATAATTAAGAACATTCTGAAATTTTTATGTTGGTGCGAATGCTAATGAATGAATGGTGGTTGCTTAATGATATTTTAATAATTATGGTTATTTAGCATAAGCGTAGTCAACTTGAGTTGATTATGAATAAATTATAGATTAAGAAACTTAAAAAAAATGTTTTATGTTTTCATTAGGTGGCGTTTTTCTCAATTTTAAAATGAAATGATTTTTTTATCCTGATGGTTCCGGTCAGGGCTAAGACGTTATGAAAAGTATACGTTAAAAGCTTCCGTAACATAAAAACAAGCGAAGCTAATAGAAACATGTTAAAATCATCCTTATTTATTTTCTCCGTTTATATATAATTATATTGTATGCAATCTATTTGTATACATAAATTTTAAACGACCACCTCTTTCATTACTAGGTTTATTAATATCTGGGGCACGTTATCCGGTAAGGTGACAAGAACGCGGTCGCATTGCCGATCAGAACTTTCCAGAATTAATTAGCAGCGTTAATAAAAATTATTCGTTTAACAATTTTTATTAAATTTATTAAAATTAGATTGACCTCCAATAAAAGAATACTTACTTGTCCATTATCAAACTACTTAATTATTTAATTTTATTAGTACAGAACTGTTTTTCAATTTTATTCAATATGATGAATAATTCGTAATGATTATAATATACAATAACAAGTTTTATATATATATGTAGGTACATAAAATACATGGCCTGTTACATTTATGTTAATCTATAATATTTAATAATTCTAAAGCAACGTTATTAAAATTGGTGCATTGGTTTCAGAGTTTATACATTATACGAAATCAGAGGCGTCAGAGATGGTGTCCGCATCAACAGAAGGGACGAGTAACTTGCCACACGAGTAAATGCAGGACGCATACCTAAGAGGACCAGTGGTAAAGAGCGGACTCGTGTGTCGTCATGTCACATGGGAGAGACTTATATAAATATGCTTTGTATAGGTAAAATAAGTAACATTATTTTAACCAATGGATATAACTGCAATCATGAACAAAGGTCATTTATAATATTATTAAAGAGAAGATATTCAATTTCAATTACATGACAGAAATGCGAGCATTGTAAATTAATATCATAGACTGTTATTTCATTTTTGACAGGTATGCAATAAAATAATTGGAAAATGACTTCAACTGCATGAGCAATTTCGATACCTTTTCACGGACAAAATTGCTTACTGATTAAATAAAACGATAAAATTACTCACGTCTATGACTGAGCTATAGACAAAGATTATAGATTTCCGTTTCCCTATTTATATCCAGGTACGCGTGGCATATATCTCAACAACAGCATTAATAGATATTTACCTAAACAGTTTCCATGATAAATTATGAAACTGCACCACTATACATATACTGAGCAACAAATAAAGCGGGCCACGGAAAAATCGCAAAATCTCCCAAAATTGTTTAAATAGATAAATATTATGTTATAAGCAGATTGTAAAATTCAAAAGTAGGTTTATTTGTACAAGTTACAGCTTAAGAAAATAAAATTCAAAATTTTAAAATGTATCAACATGATAAATTAGTAGATTTTTGCTTTTATTTTACCGAGCTGTCATTATAAACAATTTCTTGGATTTTCCACCCGAATCAGCAATACAGCATCATGTCGCTATTAGCTGAAGAATATAGACGGGTTATTCCTATGGTACAATAAAGAAAAAGTCAAGAGTCGTAGAGAGCAAGAACAGCAAGTGTATCTTTATCTACGATCCAAAGACTACTCCAGCCATTTCGAGAGACTGGTATGAATATTAGAAGACAAGGAAATGGCAGGCCAAGGTGCACAACTATACGAGAAGATCGATTCATCGTAATCGCTGTTAAAAAATCGACATCGCACGTCTATCTACGTCCGAAACAGACTTAAAGAAATTACCACACCGCTGTGAGCTCTAACACGAATCTACGACTTCTCTAGGGTGACGAAAACTCTTATAGGCCAGCAAATAGCCGCGGTACGGTTTGCTCGAGAGCACGCCCAATGGACAGATAAAGATTAGTGGAGTTACGTTTTCCAATGAGTCTATATTTTGTTTATTTAGTCACGATGGGACATGAAGATTATATATCGACCAAGAGAACGGTATCATCAAGCGCGTTATGAAGAACAAGTGCCATTCGGTGAACGGTCATTAATGTTGTGAGCTGGAATAGCCCCAGCCTCAGACAGTGGTACGGAGTTAGTGGTGTTAGAAAACGGATCTATGCCGGCTCCATAGTGCTTATTTAGTCAATTCATATATTCAAGATGTCGATATTACCTACATAGAGAGGCCAGCTCGTAGGCGAGAAAATAATCCCAAAGAAGTTGTATGGGCCGAGCTTGGGAGATGTGTTAGACAAAGTTTTCCAGTTCCAGGTACATTACACGAGTTAAATAATGCGTTAATTTAGGAATGGTCAAAGATAGATCAATATCGTATAAAAAATTTGTTGTAGCATGCCAAACCGTATAACAGCTATATTAACACACAGCTCGTGTTGGCGATACAATATACTGAAATGTGTGAAAAGTGCATATTTGATATAATTTCGAAATCTCGTGAAAAATAGTAATTTACTTTACTTCTTTTTATTCAAAATGAACTTCATAATCTTGAACTCTTATAACTTTGATTTAATCTCTACAATATTGTCTAAAACAGTCTTATTTCACAAAATCCGCTCCAAAATTTTGGAAGTTATTAAGGTTTTCGTCACCGACCCGTTTTCTTTGTAACACAGTATATACACACATATATTAGGTTTATATCTAAAAAATATGTACAATTCTTGTAATAAAGTTTACTGCCGCTCACTCTCTCCACAGTTAACATCCCTTTCAACCTTTTGCGTCTCGATATTGCTGCATTTGTATTCAGATTTCGTTCACGAGGGGTTTTGTAAAATTCTCTTCGGAAAATGAACGGAAATTTCTTCAATAATTTATCCCTTGTGTTATATATATTCATATATTTTATTATGATTTAGCTATATTATATTGTAATAAAGGCAATTTCATTAATTATAAAATATTATTTAATGTCTTTTTAAGACGTGCGATCATAATTATGAAAATAGGTAAAGACGTTTTATAGATGAACGACGATTCTAGAATATGTGAGTAGCAAAGAAAAATAGTGAATTAGAAAAGCTTTTACATGTGCCAATTTATAATTAAATTTATAGAACATTATGCTTAATTGTCTTTAATATTATTTAATGATAAAAACGTCGACATCGTCTTTCGTAATGGACGTTTCTGTCAAACATAAGTAAAGTTTGTTTGGAAAGATCGCTTTAAACGGTAGAGCCCTGGTTGTATAACACATTTATTTGTCGTCCCGAACTGTGAATTAGAATGTTTTTTAACATAAGAGTTCACAATTTCATATTATTCTGAAACTATCGATGAAAATATTCCGCGGACCATGCATTCAAACAAAGCCTTTATTTGCTGCAACAATTCTCTCCTATTATCTACGTTTGCATTTAGATCTATTGTATATTGAGACAAATGTTATAGAAGAACGTTAAAATTAAAAAAAGCAAAATTTAAACTATTGTTTAACTCACAATACACACCTAATTTGTATAATAGGTATTTTATACAAGAAAAACCTTAAGGTATCCTAAAACAAAACTTTATATATAATCAAGAACAAGGTGAACTGTTTGATTCCATAAAGTACCTATTCTACTTTTCTGTTTATTGTAACTATGGATAATACGATGACAAAATTTGATTTTTCGATAAGCGACGAGACGAAAGTAGTTATTCAGGGGTTGTTATTAGTTGGATAAATCTGTATTGTGACACTAACTTAAAACACACCGAGTATCAAATAGGAGGACCGAGTGCGAGGCAAAGTGCAGTAGACACTTAGGTTAACCTAAGCCTCTAAGATGTCGCGTATGAAAACGCTATATGACCATCACAACTGTCTGTGTCTGTCTGTCTATCACACTATTAACAGTGGTAGAACCCGCTACAACAACATATGTTGCACGAATGTGCCAACTCGACCGGTGAAATACCACGACCTCACAGAAGACAGGGGTAAAGTAGAAGTACTCTACGTTTCATCCGATGAGTGAGGTGCCGGAGGCCCAGTACTAGTCCTCATTCCTTTCTTAGAGGAAGAGGATTTGACGGGGAAGGGTATGGATAAGAGAAGCAAATATCATTTTTCTGTTTACCCCTGTTTATTAAAGGTAGGCAACGCATCTGCAACTCATTAGCCTGTTGCAGATGCCTATGGGTAGCGGTCACTTAACATCAGGTGACCGCTTGCTCGTTTGCCACC
>DWTW01002505.1:0-10954 GCA_018246275.1 Papilio slateri
GTTATAGTGTAAAAGGCAATAATTATCGACATTAAATAGCTAATCTAATAGCTTACAAACTTATTTTTTTTGGATAAGGATTAATACTGAATACGTAAAAATAGTGTAGTAAGTAGCTTATTATTTTAATTGATTGTTCGAAAGAAAAAAGTAGTTAGTAGGAGATAACTGTAGAGATATGCCATCGCTGACTTTTATATAGCATTTTTACTGATCGACAATTCTTTCATACATCATTTTTATATACGTCCTATAGTTTAGCCTACATTATTAAAAATAACTCAAAAACAGTAGTTTTTGAGTTATTTTTAATAATTAATTAGATTGTAATTAAAAAAAACGGGACCCCATGGCGAGCACTAGTTGTCGTATAAAAAAGAATCACGTAAATCGGATCATAAATCTTAGAGTAATCGATGTACATACATAAAAAAAGCAATCGAATTGATAACCTCTTTCTTTTTGATGTCGGTTAAAAATATTAATGATAGCGAATTGTACGACAAATATTGATATTTGGAGTGAATCAATAGTTTGTTCTTATTCGCAGATGTTAATATTTAGATGTTAGCTTTAGGAAATGAAATGAATGACTTTAGTTTATTTAATTAGCACTTCGGATGTCTGTTCATTTCTCATCCACAGACCAAAGCGTAACGTCCTATATATAATTAACTTTTAAGTATAGTTTTAAAGCAATTTAAGATAATGTCATACGCGGGGCCGAGCTTTTATATTGAAGCACTATCTATGCAAATAAGACATACATTTTCGTGTTTCCCACGCCAAAAAACATTTTAATAGCAGCTTTGCTAAATTAAACTCTATCACAAAAGGAATTAAATCGATTTTGTATTATATTCAAACGAACATAAAAGACTCCGAAATTGTTAACAAAAAATGTGAATAATGTTGCAATGTGATCTTTTTAAGACACAATAACTTAGTGATATACGAGCGACGAATATTGTATTAAATGAAGACAGTTGTCTTTTGTACTGAGAGCCGTCTTCGCGATTTAAGTGTCGCGGATATACGTAAATCCCGGTTGATTTGAAATTATCATTTTTATGTAGGGTACATAAAATAACTTGATAAAAAACTTGTTGAAACTCAAGTATGGCGAGTCATTTACGGTGAAATGTAGTAGACAGAGAGTATAATTTGGATTAAAGTCATGTATACATAGATGTAAATTTATAGAGAGAGAGAGAGAAAGAGAAGAATAAAGAGATGAAGGTTATTAGATAAGTAAATAATACTATATCCTGTGACAGTGGAGCATTGCTGTAGGTGTCGAGCCATTTAGAATTATTGGTTGATTCTATTTCATAGTCACGACACACAAAATATAATATATGTTTTATACTTTTTTTTTCGGTTTTACATAGCTTATTAAGTTATTTGTAACGGAAGCATCTTATCGGCGTTGTAGACCCGGCACAAGATTAAGGAATTGAAGCAATTCATATAGTTTAAAACAGATTCTGCACCATTTCAAATCCCACTTTAATAATAATCTTTCGGTTGGTTACCCACGTGGTGCGCCAAAAACATAATAAGGTGTTATGCAAGTGCTCTGATTTCGCAAGCTTTTAGCGTATCATGACAGTTGACGTGCCGGCGCGCGCGATGCTGCGTGCGACAGGGCGACTCGCCGCGCATCGACCGCCGGTGCAAGATCATAATGATCCTTACGGATCCGGGTTGAAACGGTCTCAGTTAAATGGTGACGATATTAAGGGACCTTGCATACGACATTTATTGTGCGCGCTGATGACGCGTGTTGAACGCAATTAGGACACCTAGCTAACGCAGGATCGTCGACGCGTTGTGACCTTTGCACACGATCATCGCGCTTGTATCGCTACAAACGCGCAGATAACGCGATTACGAACGCGGCGTGTGCGCATCCTTGTACACCCCTTTGATCTCTGCCTCGGCTGATGAAGCGCATTGCATTTGTGTTTGTATAGATACAAACACATAGATATCATCTGCTCATACGCGCTAATACGCGCAGAGGACGTGATCATTAAAAACGCGCGTCGTCAGCGCGCACAAGAAGCGTCGTGTGCTGAAGGGACATTCCCTTAACATAATAAAATGACAGACAGAACAGAGTACTTTGAGACAAATTAGCGTATCCACTGACTTTAGCATGCTTTGTACGATCGTTGGGTTGCGCAAATTTCTTTTAATCCATAAATTTGGATTAAAAGGAAATTGTAAATCGATTTTATTTTTGGATTTTGTAACTCGAAATCCTAGGAAGCACTTTATTACTATGGGTAGACATACCACATAGCACCAACCATCGCTCTCTCATTTGCGTTTAGCCGTAAACAAAATAATATATCAACATTAATTTCTTACTATAGGCTTGTTTTTCTATGAAGCTTTTCTGTTGTTTAGATATTGCTTTATTAAAATAATTAATGAATTATATATTATTAAAACAACATTTGTGCTTTTTTTTTTAGCAACAAACGCTAGTAGAGAATTTATTTGGTGCTATCACACTCACATCAATCTGGCGTCGCGGAGGCTGCGATGTAATTTAGCTGCGAAAACAAACGCCATCCAACAAAACGTCTAAAATGGCCGTTTTCGTGAAAAAAAGGGGTGTTCGTGAATTTGTTTACCCCGTATATTGTTAGCGATTTATGGTTACAATTTTGGGAATTTAATTCAATAGCGGGTACAATGGGTTATTTTCTGTCGTTTTTATAACGTGAAATTAAAAGTTGTAACGTTTTCAGCGAATTTCATTTACTTGGCGTGTTTACATTTGTTTTTCAATTTATTCTCTTTAACAGTGAACTGCTTGTGACACCTTATTTATTTTGTTACAAAGAAATCTAAAGACATGTAATTTATATTTAAACTGCTATAAAAATAACTTGATGTTTTTACAACTCGCGTTCCTTTTTTATTTTAATTCACCCAGGCGACGTCGGGCACCAAGAACTAGCTACAGACATACGCACGCGCACACACACAAAGGCGCGCGCGTGTATGAACACAAACAGTTTTAAATATCCATCAATTCTATATATTTTAAAGCAAGCGAAGTTTAAAATTACAAATTGTAGATCTCCTAACCGCAGACGCCTGCTCCGGCGCGCACGCAGCGACCGCTTGGGCAGAGCGGTGCGCGAAAAGTAATTAATGGAAGACTGACTTGAAATATTGATTTGCCAATTTCATGCCAGTGAACATGCTCAGGTACCGAGCAGGAAATCTAAATTACATGAAAAATCACATTGGCAGTATAGGTATACAATGTTATAGAAATTAAATGTATCGAGGTCTCGTAAATGGCAAAGTTAAGTACTTAGCTAGTAATTTTTCTACGAAAAAATCCAAAAAATAGAATCGATGAGTTACTTCTCGTTGTTGGGAAAGGAACCATCCGCCCGACCTCGAACTCAAATAGTAAACGTCTAAACTATTACCTATGTAACAACTTTTATAATATTACTACCAACCCACCTATATACCTCTCGCTGATATAAGAACTCTCTGTTGCCGAAATTTTTTTAAAAATCGGTTCAGTATTTTTGGGTTTATCTGATCTTTGACATAAGCAAGTTCCACTGCCGTGTTTTCTGGAAATGTGGAATTTACGAAATAATTATCTTGAGGAAATCCAGAGTAATAATTCGTCGGAACTTATCCGACCCAGCTAGGAATAAATCAGTTCGTCTGTGAACCAGACCTAAAATAAATAACACTGTGTCACTCTAATTGAACAGCTATTATCCATTGTTCTCTTGGTTTAGGGTCTTTGTAGACAATCTAAATAGACAAGGAAACAAATAAAAATGGCACATTAAGTGATTTAAGTCATTTATGAATTCTCTGTAAAACAAATACATGTAAAGTAAAAATATCAAATTTTTAAAGTACAAATTGCGAACTCAATTAATTCATGTGACAGAATAGATTATTTTTTTTAACACATAAAAAGTGGATTATAATTCTTAGAATGATGATCTGTATGGTTCCTGCACTTCCCAACATATGAAGGCATTTTAGAATTTATATAACATTATTTTGTAAACTCCGTTTACGTCCTTACCTATCAACTGTCTCGAAAGAAATAAAATCGCTCGCGGTACAGTTTGTAAGCCCCACCCATCATGGTACAGTTTTCGTTATGCTATTTTTGAGCGACAAGAATGCTTCCATGTTTTATTTGCGTTCGCTGGTTTGTACACTAAATCATTAGGCTAGTTATGCTATATATTAGTTAAAAGTTTCCGATGAACCGCTTGTTCGTTCATCTGTATCTTCTATAGAAATAAACGTGTAATAAAAGTGTGTACCTCTGCGACGCTGGTGTAGAATGACCTAGCGACGCCGCTGCCCTCGCCGGGCTCGTCGCGGAACGTCACCTTGACGCGGTTGACTGCGAGCGGCGGCTGGGCGCTGTGCGCGCGCCGGTTCTGTCCCGCGAACGCGCTGTTCAGCTCGGCGAACGTCTGCTGCAGCAACTTCGCACGGTCGCGCTCCATCTAAAGACCGACAAATTTAGATTAAAACACAAATAATAAATAAGTACATATATTTTAGTAGAACTACAATCTACTTGTCTTAAATGTGGAATGGTAAAGAATAGAAAAGGAAGAAAATATCTGTTCACGAGGAAAAAACATCAAACTCTACAATTAACAGTACCTACCGAATTTTAAATGAGTCAAATTGTATTTTTATAAAAACAAGAACATTTTTAATTTACTTTAAAGAAATCATTTGATTGGACTTGCTTGGACCAATCCAACTGGCATTGGAAGAACCTTCATATATTTATTCAATTACCTTATGTAAAGTCAAATCTTTTTGCTGCGAGTTGCGCAGCTTCTCCATGTCACGTCTGAACTTGACCTCCTTGACCGGGAAGCCGCCGAGCTCGGCGACCACGGAGCCGGGCTCGAGGCCCACGTCCTCGGTGAACACGCGCCCGAAGAGGTCCAGCGACAGCCGCCAGCGGCCCAGCAGCAGGTCGTGCGACACCGTCGCGCCGAGCGACGGACAAGTGCGACTTCAAAAATAAACACACATATTTAATTATAAGTATGTGATACGATTTTAATGTAAAACCTTCAAGAGAATTAATACTACTATTTGGTTAGTGCATAAAGATTATTTGATCACACACCACCAATTAATTTCTCAAAATCTGGTGGTATTGTGGTCGAGTACTAGTTTTTTTATTACATAAAGATGTATTTACGGTCAGATTTTGATATACCATAATTGCTTCGCTGACATACATATTTAATTTACACCACTTTTTGACTCTGCGTGAAGGTTCATTTTCCTTGTCTGTGATACTGACAAACTTTGTGAAATATTTAGTTGTATTTACGAATGAATAACATTTACTTGAAAATGAAAATAATTTATTTAAATCCAATCCAATCCAAATCCAAAATAAATAGGCTTAAACATGTACAGTGCTATAAATCATTGTCCATGGATACAACAGGCTAGTTGGACAGAATTATGATCCTCGCACTAGGCGAGCCAGTACCGCGAGGACCCAGACTTGTTACCACAAATGAAGAAAAACTTCTGCACTTGCTAAACTATTTAAAATGTATACAATTTGAATACATACGCTTGGGCAGGTGCATTGAGTACTTGCGGAGGTAGCAGCGGCGCCGTGGCGAGGCCCGTGGTCTCGACGGTCACGTGCGCAGATATCTCCTGCGACTCCAATGGATCGGCAACACTCAATAATTCTCCCTGCAAAAATTATTCCATTCATAAGTAAGACTATAAATCAGATCAAGATTAGGATATAAACACATTTCATTGCTCTTTAGCTATACAAGATGGTTATAACTGTGGTTAGTGAAAACATTTCACAATGTTGTGTATCTCGATTTTGTTCTTATGCAGTATTGATCAACTCCAACACCCGACACCTAGTCTAGTAAAAAAAACTTCAATGTTTGGATTGTTAAATTCACATTTGCCAGTTTAAGCATTTAGAAATTAAAAAGAAAATATTTGAAAAAAAAGAAGTTAAGACTCACACAGATTTCAGTTCTTAAACAAAGTAAAAAATTTCCTTAAATATAATAGAATAATTAGTTTTAATTTATTGTATAAGAGTATAAGGAATTGTCCAATTGAAGAATGTTAGGGTATAAATTTTGATAAAGAAAAGTCCCCCAAATAAGTGGAGTGACTTACAGCACGTACAATAACAGTCTTGCCGGGGCTGCGCGATGTGGAGGGGCGGGGCTCGTGCGCCGGCCCGCTCGGTCCTGTTACCACAAACATTGCAGATGATTAAATATTTAAAAGTTAAATAAGCAGAAATGCAAACATAAATCTAATAATCATAGTAATAGTCCCTAATGTGTCAGAGTTGATTCAATATCGGAATATAATCCCGACTGAATCAATTACCACATACAGGCCATTCCAAAGGTGTGCTAGACACAAAGCTTGCCTATTCCGTGTTGGCGTTTGCGATAAGTCCTAGACTCACTAATAAGGATTCAGTATCCACCCTCTGAAGTATTTTATATATCGTCGTTTACTGTATTCAAGAAAACTAAACGTGGTCATCAAATATTGTGCTTTACAATGATAAAAGAAACCTTAGCAATGATTTTACCGTAGACAAAAACCTGAAGAATGATAACTCGTGGAAAAATATTTTTTTCTTTCTTAATACTAGTTGTTAGTTATAATAATTTACCAGGTTTAGGCAATGTGATGTTCTGCTGATGCGGCGCCTCTATGATGGAGCAGGCCGTGTCCACCAGCGTGTGGAACTCCGACGGCTGCGAGGTCTCCTGGCGCGAGCTGGTGGCAGACGTCGACGCATGTGGATGTCTACGTCACATAGTTATTATTTGTAAGATCATTCCTTTAATTGATATTAACCACACAAAAATTGTTGATACCTACCTGTGATGTTTTTTCCTCTGAATTTGTCGAGCTTCATTAGAATCAGAATCAGACAAATATTCGCCGTCACTGTCGATATCCATTTTTGTTACATTGTCCTTAGCGCAGGATAAATCCTACAAGTTAAATAAGTAATTAAGAAATTAATAAGCAAGTCAGCGACGGTGGAGGTAGTGAGTGATATTTAAAAGACGTCTGTTAACCCGTTGGATAAACAAAATTTTTAACAAAAACAAAACCGACTTCAAAAAAAACATAAATGCACTAAAAAGCTAAAAATAATTTTACGCAATTAGATATAAGAATACCTCTACGCAATTAAAATTGATTGATTGAATGATTTGACGCAATTAGAAATAAGAATAATTTTACACAATTAAACATAAAAATAAATTCTTAATTTTTATCATCGAGTCGGTGTCGAGGAATCGGAGACGGTGGCCGTCGAAGAAAAAAAGAATCACGTAAATCGGATCGTAAACCTCAGAGTAATCGATTACATACATAAAAAAAAGAAATCGAATTGAGAACCTCCTCCTTTTTGAAGTCGGTTGAAAATAGTACCCACAACCAATAAGTCTAAGCGCTTACAGCAAAAGAAAGCGGCTGTAAGAAATATTAATTTGTTTTCATTAATTTAGTGTTTTTAGTAATCTATTTACTGCCCAGATACTCAATTACCGTATTTTAATGCTATCGTAATGGATTTAGGACGACGCACTACTGTCAAATATATATGATACGATTGGTTGGAAAAATGTCAAATCAACAATAAGTAAAGCCAATGCAACACGAAATTTCAGCCTTTCAAAATAAAATGGATCTAGCTATATAGCTAGGATAGATTATAGGACTTTTTTTAGTTTCATGCGAATTGCTGACCCTTACAACGTAGAGTAACTTTTAAATATAGGAAAAAACTTTCTCTTGACTTACTCTAACCATCATTTATCTCGATATCTCGATAATGGTCATACCTTTTAAATAGTATTATTAGTGGCTCACCTGGGGCTCGTCGCGCGTGATGGTGTGCGAGTGCGCGGGCGGCGCGGAGGCGGGCCGCGCGGGCGGTGACCATCCGCGGTCGGCGCCGCGCGAGGAAAGCCCCAGACGGCGGGGCACCACTTTTAATAGGCAAAACACTTTAAGCTTTTATAATAAGTCGCGTCTACTCATTGTTTGTCCGAATGTATTCTTCTTTTGGGTAACAAGTCCCAGTAGCACATACGATGGAGAAATCAATATATAAATATCATATTAAACAGATTTAATCTAATATAGGAAAAAAAATATTTTTTTTATTTTTTCCTATATTAGCTTAGCAAGCCTTTTTTTTATAAAACCCGAAAATGGTGATTACTGAGGGCGGACTTAATGCCTTAAGGCATTTTGTACCAGACGACCGTAGGTATGAGATGTTGAATAGTAAGATCGATTGATAGAATCCTAGTATTACTAGTAAAGAAATTACTGAAACAAGATTCATCAGATGTCTTTTAAATTGATGTATACCTTCTAGGGGGTTAGCGGCGCCAGTGGGCGCGTCGTCGGCGGGCGGCAGGGTGACGGGCTGGCGCGGCATGCCGAACAGGTCCTCGCGCCGCGCGTTGGGCTGCAGCAGCTGCGGCTGGTCGGCCAGCGGCAGCGCATCTTGCATGGTCACTGTTCGTTAATACATTTAATTGCCCTTTTGTACGTTTGTCTGCGGCAAACCAACTTATACTAGATTTTTATCTGTTATATCTACAAAGTAAATAATCTTTACAAACTGATAGACAATTATAAAGAAATAAAAAAATGCCCATTAAAACGGACATCTGTATATGAGGGGTACAGACAATAGGGTTAGAGAATGGATCTCACAATCGTAAATATGTTTTATTTTATTATAACATGGGATAGTATTAAAATATTTAAACTTTATTTACATAGTCATTGTGTAACATTATTAAAGTTATACTTATTTTGGCGCGTTAGAGAAAAATGATTAAAGTTAATTTTTACGATGCGCGCGCACACCGTCACGCAAAACCGACACCCTGAAGTTAGCTACGGTCAACATTTTAGTTGACGTTTTAGTTAACGTATGTTTGCGTGAGAACTGACAACTGTATTCACTATATTTATTTATTTGTGATGTTTAAATCAACTTTATTTAACTAGATAATGTGTTATGAAACTTTCAATGTATTAAATACCTTTTTTCTATTGTTAGTGTCGTTTTTTCTACAAACGTAGAATAAGACGAAAGATAAAATTTTCGAAAAGATTTTTATCTTGTTACGCCAAAGAAGTATAACTTCTAACGCGTGCACATACGTACACACACACATTTTTATATAGATACAGGCTGCCTCAACTCCTACGGGATAGATTCTTTTTCAACAGTACTTGTGTCGACACAAACGTGACAGGTGTGACACTTACAACCAAATTAAGACTACAATTATATTTCCCTTAAAATAGGAATCATATAAGCTTGTCTCTAAGATATATATGAAAAATATTAATTTATAATACTTAAGTCACAAAACCTTATTTCTTGTCTTTTATCTCATTTAAACAAATTGTACGCCTCACAACGCGAACCGTTGAGGCAGTGCATCACTCTCGCCATGTCAAGATGCAAGCAATTATAAAAACTTAAATTTCTTTTCATTTTTTTTTGTATTCGTAAAGTATTTCAAGTATGCTATGATCAAGAAAAATGCTAATAATTCCTATATTCTATATGTTTAAAACACATATTTTTTTTATTAATATTAAGAAGGCTAATTTTAAAAAAATATTGTGGACGTCCGGATGTCTGTCTGTGTATGTGCCACGATTACGACCAAAAAAACTTAACGTATCAGGACCGTCCGTATTTCATTAGATTCAGCGGGACACCGGAGTGCTTGCTATTTAGAATTACTGTTCAATTTGGTGTCGTTTTAATATAACTCATACTAAACTGTCGTCGATTGGTCTTTTTTATCAGAACTATCAATTATTTTCGCGCACTTCACACTCCAAACTATTATTGATAGTTAAAATCATTATAAATAGATTAATACTATAGCTTTGCCTACATTTTAAATCTGCATTATAAAATACATACCAAAAAATCTACTAAATTCATTACCCATTTTCATAATCTCATCTGACAGTTCACGAGCCACGCCAAATAATTCGAGATGTATAATTTACGAAGGATTTTGACTTGTATAGATCACGATGAATCCTTCATAAGTTGAAACCGCTAAAAAACATGTTACCTCTCTCCTTCTCTATAAAAAAAAACAGAGACGACAATATCTTTAGGTGTTTATTTTTTGAGTTACAGGGGTAATAAACACGATAGTTTCAAATGTTCGAGTTGTGAAGGCTGTATAATTGAATGCTATGTCCGACGTACAGCTAGATACCCATATTATACAATTTCACTTCACTTTATCTCACGACTTACACAAATAACAACATTTCCGACGAAAGCATGAAAAGTGCAATGGCCGCCATGTCCGGTAAGTGACGTTTGTTTGTTTACAAACTTTGCACCTTCATTTGGGACAAACTATACGTATACTGTTTTGATAATAAAAACATTTTGACATATTTTACTTTTAATCTCAAGTTATGCACGGAATTAAGCTACAATCGTTTCCAGCTAGGAATTTAAGTGCGAAGTCGCTAGTTATGTATAATCTATACTAATATTATAACGAGGAAAGATTTGATTGTTTGTTTGAATTAAGTAGACTCTGAAACTACTGGACCTATTTAAAAAACATCTTTCACCATTAGAATCCTCCATTATACTCGATGAACATAGGCGATAAAATTTATGAATTTTTCATATTTTTGTTAATTATCCGAGCGAAGCCGGGGCGGGCCGCTAGTGATATTATAAAGAGACAAGATTAGTTTACAGTTAACAGTGGTAGAGCCCGCAACAACAGCATCCTTTGCACGAATGGGCCGGCCCGACCGGTGAAATACCACGACCTCGCAGAAGACAGGCGTGAAGTACAAGTATTTCTGC
>DWTW01002506.1:0-10946 GCA_018246275.1 Papilio slateri
TGTTCCCGCTGCTCGATTGCCCCCTCCTTTTATAAAAAAAAAATGAGTGTGGCATTTTACTTTTTGCACTCCATACTAAGCATTGACACAGAGATATTGATTATAAAAAAACACTTCTCGTTATCGTCGTTCCATCGATCGTATTAGGCTCCAAATGTGACTGGGGTTTACTGACCATCATGTCTAGGTGACGGGTTGGGAGTGGGCGATCCACGTTTGAAATACCTGTAGTTAAACAGTGGTAGAGTCCACAACATATGTTGCACGAATGGGCCGGCTCGACCGGTAAAATACCACGACCTCAGGCGTGAAGTAGAAGTATTCTGCGTTTCGTCTGATGAATGAGTGGAGGGCTAATTCTGTTCCTTTTCCCTTTCCCATAAGGAGAGGGGATGGATTGGAAAAGGAAATACCCTTGTTGCCTACCTTTAAGAGGAATGGATTGTTTATCCATTCCTCTGTCCATTAAAGGTAGGCAACGCATCAGAAACTCATTAGCTTGTCGCAGATAGCTTTGGGTAGCGGTCACTTAATATCAGGTGAACCGCTTGCTCGTTTGCCATGCAAAAAACATGTGTTTGTCCTGGTGAAAGTGAAAGATGTGATCTTTACATATGATGGATGGCAGAGACGCCTATGGGTGTAAGAAGACCTAGGACCTACCATCATACAGTGCAGGAAGGAACATTGTGAGGAGTCAATGCATATATTTTAAACTTGCTCGGATGTGCCTTTCCTGACTTAAAAGAATTTACAAAAAACCCTATCGAAGTAACCCTATCAAGCACAACATTTTAGTTGATTTTATTTAAATAAAAATACGAAAAATGAACATGCATTTTAGCTGTGTGTCACAAACGTCTCGACCTTATGATACTTGTGATTTATATGAACAAATAACAATTATTTATTTAACTTATTTAAATAAATATATTACTGAATAGCATGTATGTTTAACCTCACGAAACATTGAATCGTTACAATACTGGCAGGGCAATTCTGTGAATTTAATTGATCTACAAATAAGCTAAATAGAGAATTGATAAATTAGCCTGCCTAGGCTGGTATCCCACAAGATGAAGGCGGCAAGGGACTGATCTTTTTGGCGATTCATGGTCCAACAGTGCATGAATGTTAACTAACAAATAAAATAATAACATTACAATATTTTTTTAAAGTGGTGTGGTAGAGTCCGCAACAACAACATCTGTTGCACGAATGGGCCGGCTCGACCGGTGAAATACCACGAACAGAAGACAGGCGTGAAGTAGAAGTATTCTGCGTTTCGTCTGATAAGTGAGGTGCCGGAGGCCCAATTTTAGTCCCCTTCTCTTTCCCATCCTTTCCTAAGAAGGATAAGATGGGAAAGGGAAGAGGAATGGACGAGGAGCGAATGGATTGGAACAGGAAATATCCTTCGTTCTGTTTATCTCCTCCTCTATCCATTAAAAGTAGGCAACGCATCTGCGACTACTTTGCTTGTTGCGGATGCCTATGGGTAGCGGTCACTTAACATCAAGTGAACCGCTTGCTCGTTTGCCACCTTGTTCCATAAAAAAAAATGAACGAAGCCGTAGATTCATCAACACTATCCCGTAACGAACAAAATCCATAAAAAAATGCTGCAATATTTCCACACAGACTTCAACATCTATAAAAATTATTCCCCTTACTTATAAAGATAAGAAAGAATATAATATATCGTACTAGCCGTTGCCCGCGGCTTCGCACGCATTCGTGTCTTATTTTCCTCGTTGGAAATTTTCGAACTTGAAGACAGTTAAATGTTAAAAAAAATGTTATCGGTCGCTATAGTAATGTACTGTCATATCATATATGGCAACCGATAGTAGATTATACTTTTTTTTTTCCTCGGGAAGGTTTCGGGAGAAAAGATATCTTATGTTGTTACTTAACTATACTCTTGAAAATATGTGTATAAAGTTTCAGGATGATCGGTTGACTAGTTTACGTGTGACAGCGTTACAAACAAACAAACTCACATTGACATTTATATTCTTAGTTGGGATGTAACAAACATGATATTTTGTTAGCTTTTATTTGTAAACTTTATCGCCAGCCAAATCGTTCGTTTCGAGACCTCTTATGTTATAAATACAAGCCCGTACATTATTGATGCAGTTGTAAACGCTTTGCAGAATATGCCCCATTGTTATTTAAAAATAAGAAGAATGGAAATAAAATGTATAAAAGAACATCGAAAAGTTGCACGGACATAATATACTTGAATTCGTCCTGTCATTCGTATTCGTAGTGCAATGCATGTCGATGGTGATAATGGTGGGCGAGCGGGGCCGTGCGGTGATGAAATCGTCATAAGCGGAATGTCGGGGCAGTTCCCCGAATCCAAAAACGTTACGGAGTTCATGGAGAACTTGTATAATAAGGTAAAAAATGTGTACTTTTTGTGGAGGCAGTTATGAAACAAACAAATGGTTCACTAGTTCAAGTAACCACTGCTGTTCATTTGCAACGATCAAAATCGATTTTGTTTCCTTTTCTGTGCCTTGCGGAGTCGTCTAATGTCATTGAGCTTTGGACTAGATGTGCGCATTGTGCAAACCTCCTAAAAAGGTATATTCAAGTGAAATAAAATATTTGATGATGAATATACGATGTTGATGATGATAATAAATAATAGTTTTTTTTTAAAATTCATTTATATATTTCTTAATTACTTTTTATTAACAATTATTAATGAAAAGTATTTTTTTAAAATAGGTTGATATGGTGATGGAAGTACAATCGGAAAAAATGCATCCTGACTACCCGAAGCACCAGGGGAAGATTGTCGATTCAGAGAAATTCGATGCACATTTTTTTAAAGTAACATATAAACAGGCTTTAAGTCTGGATCCTAAGTGTAGACAACTCATGAAAAATGCATATGGCGCTATATTTGATTCGGGTAAGTTGTATTTAGTACTTTACTTTAAAAATGAATTTTCTTATTAGAAATCTAATTAGAAATGATATTTCGACAACGATTTTTAGCATTATGCCTACGTAAATGTAGCTCTCTGCCGGGGTGTTTAAGAAGTCCACAGGTGGACAAACGCCTTCCCAAACGGAGATTGAGCCGATAGCTTGACCTGTTTACAAGGAAACGCAGAGTTTCATCTTTCTACATCTTTCTTTGTCGTTTTAAGAGTCGAAGAGGACAAGGGAAGAATTGTTCGAGTATTTCTCTAATATATAAAATAATTGATAATTATATTTTTTAAGGTATAAACCCTTTGGAAATGAGCGGTAAAAAATTGGGCGTATTTATTGCATCATCTAATGTCGGCGATCAACATTTGCTGTTGAATAACAAAATAACGAGCAATAATATGTTTTTCTTAACTGGGTAAGCTTCAACGATTTAAATGTTAATATGTATACTAACATATTAAATAGGCAAGTCGTGAAAGTCTTTTAATCAATATGATTTATTATTGAACTTCACACACATCACTAAATTTAAGAATCTGACATATTTCATTAAAAATTGACAAATGAGCGTGCCGAGGGTTAACAGTTAAAGAAATGTAGAAACTACTGTCCCCCCCCCACACACACACACACACACACACATATATGAGAATAATGATAGTCTTGACTCTTAAGCGGTAGGTTTTTAAACTTTTGTTATCACGAAGAAGTATGATCCTTGGTGGCTTGGCATTCCCGGCAGATAGATATAGATGAAATAAAATAAAATATTATATAGATTAGGGACATACACAGTAAAAAAGAACAAAGTTATGATTTAAGTTATGGTTCACTTGCCTTTATCTAATGCTAATATTGTTTTATTCTATTTATGCTTTTTGTCGTTGAAGTAGATTTGCTAAGAAAATATATCTTGATAATTCTATAATTGTATAAAATATTTTTTGCAGATGCAGTAAATCGATGTATGCGAACAGGATTTCGTATTGGATCAATAGCAAAAGTCCGTCTTACTACATCGACAGCGCGTGCTCCGGGTCCCTGGCGGTGCTGCACCTCGCATACAACAGCATCCTCACCGGGGACTGCGAGGCGGCTTTGGTGGGGGGATGCAGTCTATGTATCAATTCGACCGTGTCTGTTAATTTAAAAAAGTAAGGCTATTTAAGTGAATTCACTTATATATTAACACTTATTATAAACGTAGGGTCAAACGTTGATGATAAAAGAAATTGCAGAAAAAGAGGAAGATAAAAAAATTATTTATAAATAAATATAAAAATACTCACAAGTAAAATACATAATAATATCAAACATAATATAAGCAAAAAACAAAAGTATCGATATATAAAAACTGAGTACACATTATATATATTTTCGACGCATTGGTTGGTTTAAGACGCACTCCTACCTTTTACCCATTGAAAGGTCCTCACGATACAGTGCAATGTGTGCGTATAATATTGATGCTATCTCGGGTTCATACATATATCTATATTAGTTAAACAGCCAACACATTACCTTTTAGTTAAGCCTATATACGATACTAGCGGCCCGGCCCATCTTCGCATGGATAATTAACAAAAAAATCAAAAAAATCATAAATTATATCACCTACGTTCACCAGGGATAGTGTAGGATTATAAGGGTGAAAAAATTTTTCAAATCGGTCCAGTAGTTTCAGAGCCTATTCATTTCAAACAAACAATCAAATCTTTCCTCTTTTAATATTAGTATAGATATACCCGATTGTGTGATGTGTTTTGTACAAAATTCTAAACAAAAAAAAACAATACTTTGTAATGGCCAACAATAAAAAAAGAAGCTTTGGTTATTGATCAAACTTAACATCGTAAGAATTTTGTACCGAATCCATTTGTAAATAAATATCACAAACTAGCAAACCCGGCGAACTCCGTTTCGCCACCAGATGGCTTCGTTTTATGTAACATTTCGTTTGGTGATTAAAAGATGAAGAAAAATTTTATTTTTGTTTTATATTTGAAAAGGAAAAATTTTATTTAATTTCACAACAGTAATGAATTCATTTCGATTACAAAAATGAAGTGTTATTTAGTTGAACTTCTCTAAGTAAATGAAAGTGAATCCAAAGTAAATACTGAATCGAAGCGTTATACGTGTCCGCAAATTATCCGTTTCATTGAAGTGCTCTTTGGTAAACCACATTTTTTGTTTTTTGGTCTGACGTTAACACAAACAAAGCGGATAGTTTCCCAAATCGTGAACACGCAACGTATAACTGCCCATGTGAAAAACAATCATTTTCTAAATTTATCCCGCAAACACTAAGCGATTGGCCTTGCGACTTGTTAATTGTCATTGCGAACGCAAGGCGAACTAGAAATTGCAATCGTTTGAATTCAAACGGAAGATCAGTCGGAATCATTGGTATGCGAGGAATACATACATTTTCACCTGCGTACTTTCCGTTAATAATTGTTGCCTCAATCAAATTCGGCATAAGTCTTTTTACCGAAAGTCGAGTACCGTTGCAAAGTCGCGGTGGATTCAAATTACGCAATATCATAATAACTGTACCAACTTTGAGTTGCAAGTTATGTGGTGGAAATCCTGGTAACTCCAGAGAGTTCAAAAACTCCGTTGGATAATTTACTACATCATCGGGATTTGTTATGGAATCAACGGATTTGTATGTCACCAAATCGCCAGCAATTTTTGATTGAATGGTGAAATTCAGTGCGTGTACATCATTATTCTTTGCGGCAAGAATTGCTCGTTGACTTAACCAAGCATAATTCTGATAATTCTCACTAATGTTTGGGAAAACATTTTCAATAAGAGCTAATTGAGAGTCTACAAATCGGCAAAAGTCGTTGGTAAGAGTAATTAATCCAGACGTCACATCAACTGGGACTTTTCCATTTCCAACAGCTAACAATTGTTTGGAAAATTGTGCAGCACTTTGATCATTTTGAAGTTGAACTCTCATATTAGTGGTTAGCGATAATGTTTTTACGTTATTCCATAAAGGTGATGCCTTCAGGCAAGCATTCAATTCATCTGCAGGCGTTCCACGGGGAATTACTGGCAACGTCTGCCTGAAATCGCCTGCCAACAATATCATCAAGCCGCCAAAGATGTTGTTATTTCGCCGAAGATCCTTCAGTGTGAAGTTAAGTGCTTCAAGTGATTTCTTATGTGCCATTGTGCACTCATCCCAAACAATGAGCTTGCATTGCATCAACAATTTTCCCATTGCACTGGATCGGGAAATATTGCATGTTGGAGTATCAATTGTGTTTAAATTGAGTGGCAACTTAAGCGCAGAATGTGCAGTACGACCGCCATCTAGAAGAGTCGCCGCAATCCCAGATGATGCTAACGCCAAAGCTATGTCACATCTTGATCGAATAGTGGCCAAAATCAATGAAATGACAAATGTTTTCCCTGTTCCTCCAGGTGCGTCCAGGAAGAATAGACCACCAGTATTATTGTCCACCGCTTGCATTAATGTTTCGTATCCTTTTTTTTGCTGTTCATTCAGCAACGGCACATTATTTCGAACGAATTCCTGCAATGTATCAACATTGTATTGCAGCTCTCTATTTAATTCTTGGTTGAATGCATCGTGCATCGATCGATTAGGCGCAATCATTCCTACTTCAATCAGTAGCTTGTTTGCAATAGTCAAGCATTGATCCTCAATCAGAATCAATCCTTCATTGCAGATTTCATCGGTTATTTGGATGTCAGGATTATTCGTTTGAATGCGCAAGCGATGCAAGATATCTTCACATATGTCGTCTTTGTATTTGTTCCATAATTGAATTGGTTGTGAAGGAAAACATGTGGTGATGATAATTGCGAACAGCGTTCGTATTTGGTACGCATTTGATGAAACAACTGAATCCGCAAGTGTTAAATCCCAATGAGAATCGTTCTCCAGCAAACCCAATAGTTGACATGCTTCTCGATATGTTTGGCATTGGTGGCCATTCACAGTTTTCAAATGCGCAAATGATTTGGGTCCACGTACATTTACCAACAGCAGTCGCAAAAAAAAACATTCATCATTTCTAGGATGAACAGTATACATGCGACCTAGTGCATCAGTGGAAAACACCTGTGGCCAATCTGGAACTGGGGTTCCTTGTTTGCGACGTTGGAATTTCTTTGTTGATTGATTCCAAGTGTAATACTTGGGCATTTCAACGTACATCAGCGTCGCTGCGAATGGATCTGCTTCACACATTGCAAAGAAGCTAGTCAATGTTGTCGATGGTGGTCTCTCAGCTCGTTGTGCCGCATTAGCCTCAGTGAAGTAAACTCTTTGGCCATTTTCCAAATGCACTGCTAAATGTACAACTGTGGGATATCTTTCATGAATTTGAAATGACAATAATCGCCACAGTGCTTCATTAGTACTGACGTATCTGCCCATTTGGAAGTTGCTGATTTCGTCATTCGCATTTTCCGACGCAATACCAAACACAGCCATGTCGGTGCCTTTTGTGACGTACTTGCACAAATATTTGATTGATTTGGCCGAATGACAACTCTCAACGTTTGCATGTGTTTCGAAAAGTCGTGATAGCAGCGGGCAATATGGTACAATGAATTCATTTCTGATCTCAATCTCTTGATTTTGAACTTTAACTTTGATAGTTCGACCATTATCTTCTTTTGAACGCCGACGATAAACTGGATATCCATCGTTCCCTGTGACTGTTTCAGCAACTAACGGTCGCGGATATCGTTTTGTGCACTTTCCATCAGCCATGCAAGGCGATAATGGATTTAATGCACCGCACGGTCCATGCACCATCTGTGTCGTCACAATGTCGTGTAGATGGGGATCAGTGACTGGATCAGGAATTTCAGCTGATATGATGTCATCCACTTCATTTGAATGTAATTTGTTCAGCAACCAAATTAGGATATGAGCATGCGGTAGTCCACGCTCCTGCCATTCCACCGAGTACATATAACAACGTGTGTCACCAAAAACTCGATACTTAGCAAGCACAACCATCATAACCTTGAGTTTTTGCTGAAATACTCTGGCGATTATGTCATGGCGATCTTGCGGTTTTTGGCCCGGATCCAACTCACGTTCAACTTCCGTCCACTTCGGATTGCATGTGAACGTAATAAATAAATCCGGAGTTCCATAATTTTTGCACGTACGTCATAGCGTCTTGAGCGTATTCGTGCATGTGGCGTGGGCTTCCGATATAAGATGATGGGAGAATCGTCAGACGTCCAATATTCTGAACATCACCATCTGAATGAATAGCATCACGCAAGTGTATATAGTCCTCAGATCGTAGCTTTGTCTGATTGAATCGGATGAACGCTAAACGTTTGGTCTCGACTTTGACATACATGTCGATAGCGAATTGCTGGAATAGCCGACGGCACTTCAGAATGACATTCTTCTCATGTGTACGAATCATTATACGATACGCATAGTAATTCATTGCGCTTAGATTTTTATTCGTTGATATGCCTGAAAATGCAAAATTAAATGAATTGTTAATGGAAACCAATAATAGCAATAATGGCAATAATTAGTGTGTGAATATTGTACCTGTAATTGGATCGACCATCTTCAACGTGATGTCGTATCCGTCTTGCCCTTGCCAATAAATGATTGGATATTGTAACGCATCGTACAAACGATGTGTCTCGTTTACACGATGCATGATATTGCTTCTTCGCTGAACGACAATGTCTCGCGATTTAGTTGGATCGCCAACAATAATTGCAGCAACATCATTAACGGTGGGTGCATTGAATCTTCGCACATGTTCACCTGTTGGGGTACAATCAGCTCTTATGACAAATTTGTGCGTATCCGATGGCATTCGTTCCAATGCTGTTTTGAACATATTAACCACAGCATTATTAGCGTGAAAAAATGCTTGCAACTGTTCAATAATTCGTCTCTTTAACTGTTGTGTTCCCTGTATATTGCACCGCACATTCAGCTGATCCACCATCGACGAAATGAAATATATTTGCAGAAATTGATGCGGTTCATCTGGTGTTGGCACCATTGAACCATGCAAATGATATATTTGTCCTTGTATCTGTAATTGCAAACAATCATTTGTTAAAGAATACGGTGTAACTTCTGATCCTGTGATGGTGCAGTGTGTGGGGTATATGTAGTTGTTTTGTGTTGCAATTCATTGTGTTGGTGTGAGTGATTGGTTATGTGTGTTGTATCTTTTACCTTGCAAGTCGGCATGAAGCCGCCTTCTCGAATGATATTAGCTCCAAAGGAAGTCATGCGAAAGCAGTTATTGTATTCAAGGATGTGTTGAAGAAAATGGCTGGAATCGGGATCACTTCCATCGAACAATGGTTTCAGTGGCTGTGGTGGTGTAAGTAATGGATCCAGTTTGACTTTTCCACTTGCGCAGCACAATCCAGCCGTTTCTCTTTTGAACTTTAACGCATTGCAATATCGGCATATAGTCGTCATTGGTCCAATATTTAAATTTTCATCATCACTGTAGTTCGCAGTGGGATCATATTGGAATGCCAAGCGATTGTATGATGCCAATGATCTTCGTGTGCTCACGCGTTGTCTCAATCGGGCATTTTCTCTTATTATATTTTGTCTTTCTTCGCTTAAGTTCTGTGAATACACTTGTTGCTGGCTTGCATGTCTTGTGCGGCGGCCGATATTCGCACGTCGTCCTCTAGGCATTTTCGACTATGGACAGAGTGGTGAATTTAACCTCAAATGCACGATCCACATAATTTACACAGTTCAACTTACCACCTTAAAGACAAATGCCTGCTGTTGAAATTTAATAAAAAAATTTGCACAATACACGTGATTGATTTGATGGTAAATGTAAGGAAACGAATAACTAATTTTTTTTACTTTTTTTTCACAATTTCACAGTGAACATAATACGGTGGGCTTATCAGCTAAAATTAGCAACCAGCAAGAAATCAGCGAAAATTTTGCAGACGACGCGCGATAGATTGCTCTACGTCAAAAAAAATCGTATCACGTAACTCATTGCTTACTTTTTGTTCGCTGATCGTAAATATGCACTTTTTGCGCGCCAAACTGTCAAATAGCGATCAAGTAGCAATAAATTAGTAATTGGAGAGAACGTCAAACAGATGTTTCGAATTTTAAAGTATAATGAAAAACTAGAGCCGTGTGTGGCGTCTATTAGTTTGAAGTGCTCATAACTATCGCTATTTTAAGTAGTCAAACCAAATAATATAAATACTCTCTGCGGAGAGGTCAAACTTTCATTAGTGTTTTCTTGGATTTTGAACTTCCAACTTAAAATTTGACGAATTATTTGTGAAGTAAGTAAACAACGACTTTAATTCAGTTTTAAGTTATTAACATTTAAAACACATGGCTGAGAAATATAAATATTATATACCTTCTTTCAGAAGATATAAAAATATGGCAAATAGAGTATCTAATGACCAACTTGAAGAACTCCTGGAATTCCTTGTCGAGCATCCTGGCTTAGCTAAAGGGGTAGGACTTGGGGCAAGGTCTAAAGAAACTCTTGATAAAATGTGGAATGAGCACGCTGCCAAGCTTAATTCCTATGGATCTGGATCTTCAAAATCTGGAGAACGGTGGAAAAAGGTTTGTTTTTTACTCTATATAAATATCTTAGTAAATTAGTTTATTCTTATAATTGTTTTAGTAAATTGATGCCTTCTGTGTCAATACTTAATTTTAATAAAAACAATGTTTTTAATTTCATAGTACTGGGCAGATATAAAACACAAAAGCAAGGCTAGACTAGCTAAACGGAGGCGGGATGCTTTGGTACTGGTGGTGGGCCGAGTAGCCAAGAAGATCTGTCAGAAATAGACAAAAAGTCTTGGCTATTATCGGGGAGCAAGCGATATTGAGCACAGAATTCCTGTATTTGTAAGTTCTTCAGCGTTAACATAGTAAAATATTTTATGCCCACATAATTAATCTCTATGTTGTGCGCTTTATATATTATTAA